>JAMWET010006375.1:0-50198 GCA_024036415.1 Prochilodus magdalenae | reverse complement strand
TTGACATTACGTTGAATTTTGTATGAGATACACCCGATTTTCCAAAATAGCGCCACCTAGTGGCCAAATCTTTTGAAAATTTATTGGCTGTTGCAAAGTCCCTCCAAAGACATACCAGTGAAGTTTCATGCTGATTGGTTAATGTTAAGCCTGTCAAATGCCTGCTGAAAGCCTATTGGCCAATGGCCTCCATAATTTTTTATGTATCAAATCGTCCTTAAAGATTCACTTATAGACTGTGTCAAAGATGATGCGTGCAAAGTTTCAGCTTGATCGGACTTACGGTTGCTGAGAAACAGTTATGTAGCATTTATAGCGCCCCCTATATATGTAATTGCGCCAAACTTGATAGGCCACCTCAGAATCATGTCCTGAACCAAATTCCAAAGTTTCAATTTTTTTGGATGAAGCATGTTAGAGTTACAGAATTTTTAATTAATTAAGTATTTTCTCGATAGGGTTAATTTGCATATGGCGGCCATTTTGTTTACAAAAGTCGACATGTTTGTGATAGATATTGATGATCAGGGTCTGGAGAATTTTTTGAGATTTTTTTCAGAATTTTTGGGCTTAAACCCTAAGACTAGTTTGCAAAAGTAGGTTTTGCATATTATGCTAATTAGAAAAAGATCTAAGTAGGCGGAGCTTAATGGTCCAAATGGCAAAGTGATAGGTTTTGACCCAAGGAACCTGGGAAAAATGTCATTTTGTCTGGGAAAATTTTGGTTTAGGAGTTATAGGCCAAAACGTGTTTTGCTTTGCTGTAGCGCCCCCTTGAGGCCAGTTGGTGCCATTCGTTGTGGCTGAGTCATTTCACCCCTACTGTACCTTCAGTCCAAGTTTGGTCCTTCTGGGCCTTACGGCCTATTCTGCCCGTTGCGTTTCAGCCGAGAAAAAGAATAATAATAATAATAATAAGAAGAAGAAAAATCCTAACAAAAACAATAGGGTCCCTGCACTACGTGCTAGGACCCTAATAATAATAAGAAAAATCCTAACAAAAACAATAGGGTCCCTGCACTACGTGCTAGGACCCTAATAATAAGAAGAAGAAAAATCCTAACAAATACAATAGGGTCCCTGCACTACGTGCTAGGACCCTAATAATAATAAGAAAAATCCTACGTGCTAGGACCCTAATAATAAATATAGCCGCAAGCGGCAATTGTGGGTCCTAGCACGTCATAAGTCCACTGAGGCCTTTTGCACCAGCAAGGCCTCACAAGGCCTAAAGCAGTTCGGACCTTGTTTCTAGATCTATAAAGATAATACAGGTTTAACAGCTCAGGCAGTTCTCATGTCATTAGGAACCATGTCATTCGTTTGTATTTATCAAAAAAGGAACATCTCACTTTCAGCTCAGTGTTGTAGAAGCCCACTGAGAACTGTTCAGCTGGTTTTAAACCCTTGAGGCCTCAGAAGGCTTAAAGTGGTTTGGACCTTGTTTACAGACAGAGAGGTAAAACTTATAGGAAGTGGGAGTTTATCTTCAGGTCTTCATTCACCATAAATAATCAGCAGTGGTCTATTAACATTATAGAGGCTGAGGCTTATGTGTACAGGCCCTTATAGCATGAGGAGCAATTGTGGCACACAGAAGTGAGATTAAAGGCCTTAGAATAAATCAGAAAGCATTGATCAGGGGCCTGAGACACACTTGTGTACCAAGTTTCATTGAGATTGACCTTTGACCCTTGCTTTTATAAGCTGTAATTTCTGAACAAATACGTGAAAATAGCAGAGCTATTTTCTGACACAACATGTAATTACAAAGTTGTGCAGTACTGAGAGCTGAATCAAATGACATCAGGAGTTTGTCTATAGACTGTGTAATAACATTGTAATAAGCGTGTTTTTAAGTGATTTTAAGTGTTTTTAGGTGCTATAGCGCCCCCTAAAGGCCAAACTGCAGCAAACTTTGTACATCTCAACAGAGTCTTGATTTGTACATGCCTGTAAAGTTTTGAGTCAGTCTGAGTAATGGCTGAGGAGTTGTAACAAAATAGGCTGTAAATTCCAAGGCCGAAGTGGTTTGTTGATTTATAGAAGCCATGTTAAGTAAAAAAGTCAACTTTTTTTGATAATTATTTACCTAGAGACTCCACAGAGTATTTTAAGACCAGTTTGGAATGGCTTTGATCAAAATCCAGGGACTAGTTTGAAAAGTAGCATTTTTAAACATTTATTGATTAAACAATAACTATGGATTTTTTTTAACACAATTGTATTTGCAAAATTGTTTGGAACACTCCAGTGCATGAAAGTAATGCATTTATTTGCAATTAGGGTGAAATTTATATGAGATATACTTGATTTTCCAAAATAGCGCCACAACTTATAAAACCCTTGGTTTTATAAGCTGTAATTCCCGAACGAATAGGTAAAAATAGCAGAGCAGTAGTCCATTTTCTGACACAACATGTAATTACAAAGTTGTGCAGGAATAAGACCTGAATCAAATGACATCAGATGTTTGGCTATACATTGTGTAATAACATTGTAATAAGCATTTTAGTGATTTTAAGTGTTTTTAAGTGATATAGCGCCCCCTAAAGGCCAAACTGCACCAATTTTTGTACATCTCATCAGAGTCTCAGTTGGCACATGTCTGTAAAATACTGAGTTGATCTGAGTAAAGACTGAGGAGTTATAGCAATATAGGCTGTAAATTCCAAGGCCGAAGTGATTTGTTGATTTATAGAAGCCATGTTAAGTACAAAAGTCAACTTTTTTTTGATAATTATTTACCTAGAGACTCCACAGAGTATTTTAAGACCAGTTTGGAACGGCTGTGGTCAAAATCCAGGGACTAGTTCGAAAAGTAGCATTTTTGAACATTTATTGATTAAAAAATAACTATGCATTTTTGTAACACAATTGTATTTACAAAGTTGTTTGTAATAGTCCAGTGCATGATGTTAATGCATTTGTTTAAGATTAGGTTGGAATTTCTATGAGATATACCGGATTATCCAAAATAGCGCCACCTAGTGGGCAAATCTTTTGAAATTTTACTGGCTGTTGCAAAGTCCCTCCAAAGACATACCAGTGAAGTTTCAGGCTGATTGGTTAATGTTAAGCCTATCAAATGCCTGCGGAAAGCTGATTGGCTAATGGCGTCCATAATTTTTAATGTATCAAATTGTCCTTAAAGATTCACTTATAGACTGTGTCATAGATGAAGTGTGCAAAGTTTCAGCTCGATCGAACTTGCGGTTGCTGAGAAACAGTTATGTAGCATTTATAGCGCCCCCTATTGATGTAAATGCGCCAAATTTGATAAGCCACCTCAGAATCATGTCCTGAACCAATTTCCAAAGTTTCAAATTTTTTTGGATGAAGCATGTTTGAGTTACAGAATTTTTTATTAATTAAGCATTTTCTCGAAAGGGTTCATTTGCATATGGCGGCCATTTTGTTTACAAAAGTCAACATGTTTTTGATAATTATTAAGGATCAGTGTCTGGAGAATTTTTTGTGATTTTTTTCAGAATTTTCGGGCTTAAACCCTAAGACTAGTTTGCAAAAGTAGGTTTTGCATATTATGCTAATTAGAAAAAGATCTAAGTAGGCGGAGCTTAATGGTCCAAATGGCAAAGTGATAGGTTTTGACCCAAGGAATATGGGAAAAATGTCGTTTTGTCTGGCAAAATTTTGGTTTAGGAGTTATAGGCCAAAACGTGTTTTGGTTTGCTATAGCGCCACCTTGAGGCCAGTTGGTGCCATTCTTTGTGGCTGAGTCATTTCACCCCTACTGTACCTTCAGTCCAAGTTTGGTGTCTCTAGGCCTTACGGTTTTTGCTCTACGACGCGTTTCAGCCGGGAAAAAGAATAATAATAATAAGAAGAAGAAGAAGAAGAAAAATCCTAACAAATACAATAGGGTCCCTGCACTACGTGCTAGGACCCTAATAAGAAAAATCCTAACAAATACAATAGGGTCCCTGCACTACGTGCTAGGACCCTAATAAGAAGAAGAAGAAGAAGAAAAATCCTAACAAATACAATAGGGTCCCTGCACTACGTGCTAGGACCCTAAAAATCCTAACAAATACAATAGGGTCCCTGCACTACGTGCTAGGACCCTAAAAATCCTAACAAATACAATAGGGTCCCTGCACTACGTGCTAGAACCCTAAAAATCCTAAAAAATACAATAGGGTCCCTGCACTACGTGCTAGGACCCTAATAATAATAAGAAAAATCCTAACAAATACAATAGGGTCCCTGCACTACGTGCTAGGACCCTAATAAGAAGAAAAATCCTAACAAATACAATAGGGTCCCTGCACTACGTGCTAGGACCCTAAAGAAGAAGAAGAAGAAAAATCCTAACAAATACAATAGGGTCCCTGCACTACGTGCTAGGACCCTAAATATAGCCGCAAGCGGCAATCTGAGGGGGCCAAGCAATCGCAGCATGGACAGATCACATGGCTAAGTCAGACCTTATCCATTACTGGTCTTATGGCTCCATCTAGTGGTCAAAAAAAGGTAGTGTACAACAAAACCAGATGAAGACATGCTCACAATGAATGCAGCTATATAGAGGCCCACTAAGGCCTAATCAAGTCTAAATTTAGATTCATGGTCTGATTACCAGTCTAAGCTAATTTTTAGACATGTATTCCAAGTTTGATCACAATCGGGCAATCCGTGATATAATTATAATCACTTGTTTCAGAAACCTTTAAAAAGGAAGTGATTGAAAACACTTCTCTCATGACTTTCTAGCACGCAGCCTGGGTAACATTCAACCTGTAAATACCTCAGATTTAAAGGAAGGCAATGGACTCATTACAGCCTGGTCACACTTCTTAAATCACATGCTGGAACCATTTTGCACAACGAAGCCAGCATTTACTGTTAAATATTTAATTTCACTGCTTAGATTGGTTCTAGATATATGAAGATAAAGAAAATTAAAATACGCACTGATTAGCTCTAGTTTTTTTCTTTCTTTTTTTTTTTTGTTAAGTTTGTTTGGGTGTTCCAATTACCTGGTCTCGTTGCTTCAGTTCTTATCGCTCCTGGCTGGCTCGCCAGATGTAACCCGTAGGTACTCTAAACACATATGCATGGCATATATTTGTGAGTTACCTGTACAGAAATGAATAATGGACCAGTTAGGTTCGCTCATGAAGCAACCGAACATGAAAGACACGAGACCAAGTATATGGCAGATTAGTTACTGTATTGAGAGAATATGACAATAAAATAATAAAAATAAAATAAACAATGTACAGCTGATTCACAGTGCAAAATCACAGGTAAGGACCTTTTTTTTATTTTTACCCAAGTGTTACTCAGTGTTATGGATCTACACTAATCACCTCTGTTGTTTATTCAGGTTTGGTCACTCAGTCCTCAGGTAAGTATACAATTAGTGTAACCTTTTGTTTGCTATTTTAATAAGTGGTTGTTTTTTTTCTAGGTTCAATTCACGTTTGGTTCGGCGGCTTGAGGTAAGTATTTGGGGTTTTTTTCTTAAACTATTTTGTTATTTATTAGAGTTTAGGATTTTGTCTCCTATTTAATGATAGAAACTAGTACTTATTATTGGTTCAACTTCAGCTTTTCTTTGAAATACCCCTTAGATTATTTAGCTTAAAATCACCTTACCTTAAAATTGTACATTTAACCATCAGCAAACACAATCCAACAATTGTCAATGAAGTTATCAGTGAAAAAAAAAAAAATACAGGCAACTACCAAATAGCAAAGGATAAGTAAACAATTACTTTACAGTGAACAAAATTCTCTCCCTTTGCTTTAAAGGTAAATGAAGTTCTTTTTTTCCAAAATGCATCACCCATGCATCAGAGTTTAGTCCAAAATATCAAAGTTCAAATATCAAATATCTAAAGTCAGTGAATGTGTTGCCGGCGCCAGGTCTAGGGGTTTCTGGGCCAGCAGCAAGGGATACACAGACCAGGCAACACTGTGTATCCTGAGAAATATCCTGTGAGTCGGTGAAGGAACACACAAGCAATGAACAGCTTAGTCGAAGCCAGTGCACGTTTATTTCTGTTTCAATATTTTTTTCTCTTTCAGTTCATCACTTTAGGAATTATTATTTAGTTTCTCTTATATATAATAGCAAGATATCAAATATAATATATTTATACATACGTTTACACAAACACATACACATTCGTACATTACATTTAAGCACATTGCAAATAATGAAGGGAAAAACATTCAATTTCTTAGCAAATACAATTATAGCTATTTTACTAGTATGTCCAATAACATCACAATAAAAAGACAGAGGTGAGAAAGGGAAGTAGCACTGTAATGTACATAAACTCCATAAGCTGCACAGATAAGGCTTCTATTAATCAAAAGCAACAATATTTAACTCTCATAAACAGACAAAATGCATTTGTGGATATTCTTAACTCGCTTGTGCATAGCACTTAGAAAGCTCACAAAATGGTGTATACAACCCCACAGCCAGGCCCGTCGCGATGGGGCAGGCAAACCAGGCAATTGCTTGGGGCCCCAAGCTGGCCTGGGGCCCCCAGACAACAACAGGTTAAGAATTAAATGCAGCGACAAACTGTGTGAGCCCCCCTTTACATTCTCAAAGTCAATGAGCAATGACACTGTTCTCAGAATCCCCCTCAAGGGGGCCCCTCCCACCAGCTGCTGAAGGCAGGCAGACACTGTCCTGGCAGACAGCCAAGTTTTAGACGCCG
This sequence comes from Prochilodus magdalenae, assembly GCA_024036415.1. Classification (NCBI taxonomy): domain Eukaryota; kingdom Metazoa; phylum Chordata; class Actinopteri; order Characiformes; family Prochilodontidae; genus Prochilodus; species Prochilodus magdalenae. Next base: position 43,497 of record JAMWET010006375.1, on the reverse strand, counting down.
GCAAATATGAAACTTAACCATGAAGCGAATTTATCCATCAGGAAGCCAAAAGAGAAAACAAAAGAAGGAAGAGGAACACAAAAAAACACAAGACAGTGGTAAGTGATGATTTACACTGGATAAATTAGGCCTACCTGTACAAATGGTGTAATTTAGCAGCAGGTAGGCTAAAAACAATATATACGTCCCGGGTAATGTTTATGTTAGCTAGCTAGCTACGTGCCTGGCAGTCAAAGCTAGGAATAAGTTAGCTAACCAATTAGGTTAGAGGTTAGTGTAGTATACAGGCTCGAACAGGCTGATAATATAGCTCCATAATGTAATATATTATATTAACAGGAAAACACAGGTCTGTTCCAGATTCACTGCTTATTGTATTTCAGCCTACCGTTCTTATCTTCAGTTGAGATTAAGGTTGCGTAGGCTAGCTTCTCTGAGGTGCTAGCTAGCTATTCTAATCTATGTACCAAATGGTGAGTACGTGTCTAGTAGTATCCATGCATGCACTATGCCAGCTGTTCACTGTCTTTAAAGCATCAGGTGCATCTGTCTAATTCTCAGACAACAGCATACTTAAATCTGCTATGTTCAGCTACAAGTAGTACATTTGTAAAGTAGTTAGTTTGAGGTGTTTAGCATTGGTAGCTATATCAATGCAGCTGGGATCCATCTAAATATCAAAATCAGAAAAAAATATTGTAATGCTATCTCTAACCATATCTTTTCTTTCTACCTCAAGGTGCTTTGCTTAAATTTCTAAGCCCTCTTCCTAAAGATGCCTCTGATGAAGGTAGAATGAATTTCTCTCACTAAGCTGTTATTACTGACCTTTTACAATTTGTTAATATTGTTATAAAATGGTCATGCATATTTTTGCTGGACATTTCAGATTTTTAAATACGGCCCCTCCTCATGTCTATGTGATGCACGCTGTACCTGAAAAGTGTGTTATATTAATAAAAACGTTCTTTTCCCAGCTGTACCATCAACAGCATCTCTCATTGATGAGAAAGACAATGAGCAAGAAGAAGACATGGAAGAAACTACATCCACTGGTGCCATGGCCTCAACATCAACATACATTGAGTCTGCACTACATCTCAGCACTGGTGTTACCTCAACAGCACAAGGTACCACAAGCACTGTCAATTATAGCTGATATCCTGCACAGTTTCCCATAGTCTTAACTCATAGTGTGCACTATAACATTGTTAGAAAAGGACCAGTGCAAATCACAGATATTGAATTCCCCCAAAACTGTGAAAATCAGGCAGTCTTGCCCATGGAAATGTCAGATTTCTGAATATGGGGCTTGTACTTTTGTCTAGGCATCAGACACTCAGTGATGCACTCTGTACATGAAAAGTGTGTTATGTCAATAATGTTTTTCTTATTTTCCTGGCTGTATCATCAACAGCAACTCTCATTGATGAGGAAGACAACATGGGAGAAGAAGATATGGGAGGAACTACATCCAGTGGTACCATGGCCTCAACATCAACACAAATTGCATCTCCACCACATCTCAGCACTGGTGATACCTCTACAGCACAAGGTACCACAAGCACTTTCATTATAGATGATGACCCTGCGCAGTGGCCAAAAGTCCTAACTGATAGTGAGCGCTGTCAAATTGTTAGGAAAGGACCAGTGCAAATCACAGATATAGAATTCCCCCAAAATTCTGAAAATCCACCTCGGAGATTCACAAAAGAGAATTACAGAAGAACCATGATATATTCCTGGTATATTCCATGAGCACAGACTCAGTGTTCTGTTTCCCTTGCACTGTTTTTGGGAAGCGTGACAATGCCCTAAGCAACTGTGGGTTCCATAAATGGAAGAACCTAACTTATCACTTAAAAGAACACGAATATTCAAAGGGGCACTGTGACAATATGAGAAACTGGCATGAGCTGCAGAGGAGACTGCAAAACAAGACAACTATAGATCAAAGACAGCAAACCTTGATGCAGATTGAGATTGAGCATTGGAAAGCTGTCATAAGGAGAGTGATTGCCATAATTTGTCACTTAGCAGAACGCAACCAGGCTTTAAGAGGGACCACAAGTGAGTTGTATGACCCTCACAATGGGAATTTTCTGGCACAAGTTGAACTGATGGCAAAGTTCGATCCAGTTATGAATGAACACATAAGAAGGATACAAAACCAAGAGGCAAAAGTGCATTACTTGAGTGGAACCATTCAAAATGAAATAATTGCACTAATTGGAAACAAAGTACTTGAAGAAATTGTGAGAAGAGCACAAAGAGCAAAGTATTACTCTGTTATTATGGATTGCACGCCTGATATCAGCCACAAAGAACAGCTTTCCGTTGTTTTGAGACTTGTCAATTGCGATCCATCTGTGTCTATTGCAGAACATTTTTTTGGATTTATAGATGTTGAAGACACATCTGGTAAGGGCCTGACTGAAGTCCTGCTTGACCATCTGCAGAAACACAACCTGAGCATTTCTGACTGCCGTGGTCAATCTTATGACAATGGCAGCAATATGATGGGCCAAAAACAGGGTGTTCAGGCAAGAATTTTGCAATTGAATAACAAAGCATTGTGCATCCCATGCAGCAGTCATACACTTAATCTGGTTGTGGCAGATGCTGCCAAGTCCTCAGTGCTGTCCACCTCCTTCTTTGGTGTGTTGCAAAGACTGTACAACTTGTTCAGTTCTTCTGTACAACGCTGGGCAGTTCTAAGGAAACATGTAAAGCAGCTCACTTTAAAACCTTTGTCAGCAACAAGATGGGAGGCTCGAATTGACTCTGTGAAGGTGGTGCGATACCAGTTGCCAGAGATCCTGGAAGCATTGTCTGCTCTCCAGACATTTGGTATGGAGAAGGGGGACTCAGAGACCATGTCCTCTGCCAAAAGCTTACATGATGAATTGAAGACATGGTCTTTTCTGCTTTGCACAATAATCTGGTACAATGTTTTGTACCAGGTCAATCATGTCAGCAAGCTGCTACAAAGTCCAAATGTGTCCATGGGAACACTTAGAGCAGAAACAGAAGGAGTAAGAGAGTACCTTGAAGACTTCAGGGAAAACGGGCTTGCTTCCTGCCAAACCGATGCAAAAGATATTGCAGAAAATCTGGATATGGAAATGAACCTTCCTGAAAAAAAGGCAGCGTAAAAAGAAAAAAGACAGTTTCAATATGAAGGCACAGAGGAAACTCAGTCCACTCCAGATGAGACTTTCAGAAGAGACTTCTTTCTGCCCTTAGTTGATACAGCCCTCAGAAGCCTGGGTGACAGGTTTTCAAGGTTGAAAGGTGTTTATGACCTTTATGACTTTCTCTTCTCAAAGGATAACATGAAGCAAACAATAAAGAATGGCAAGCTTCATGAGCGATGCAAGAAATTGGAACAAACCCTCCATGACATTGATGCAGATGACTTGGCACTTGAGATCAATTCATCTCTCCACACTTTTCCAGACCACGTAGCCACCTGTCCATTTGACATGCTTAATTACATATACAGTGAGAAGCTGTTGGATCTGTACAGTAATTTAAGCATTGCCTTGCGTCTACTCCTGACACTGCCTGTGTCAGTGGCCTCAGGTGAGAGGAGCTTTTCAGCTTTGAAGCTGATAAAAACATACATGAGGTCCACCATGGGTCAAGAGAGACTCACAGGATTGGCACTTATGTCAATTGAGCGTGAAGTTTGTCGATCTTTGGACATGGAGGACATTGTGGTTGCCTTTGCTGAAGCAAAGGTTCGCAAACAGAAGTTCTAGATATTTTGCACACAATGGCCTTAAAGGTTATTCTTTTATTTATGTTGGATTTTAAAAAAGACTATGCAACTTGCACTATAGGTTGTTTGTGAAGAATGTGTTCTTTTTTGCATATGGGAGTGTTTTGTTTCAGCTGTTCAAATTTACCTTGTGTGTATTTATAATTACTATGCAATTTGCACTTTATTTTTTATAATTGTTGTTATGGGATACTATTGCTGTGTTTTTTACATAAAGTGTGTTGGACCTAAACTGTGTGTATATGCTGTGGTTCTTGAAGGTGGACCGCGGCCAGATATGTTTTTTTTTTTTGGCCGGATGGGGGTTTGGGCATGAGATTTCTGGTGTGGAGGTTGGGGGGGCCCCGGTTGGTGTCTTTGCTTGGGGCCCCCAAATACCTTGAAACGGCCCTGCCCACAGCAAACGAGGCAACGGCATTAAAATAGGGTTGCTATCTCTCCCTTAGTAGGTTTATAACTTACCCAACAGCGCTGCTTAACAAAACACGACTCTGTAGCTGTAATATGGACAGATTTACTATTTCACACGAAGAAAACATCAAACTGTAATTACAAGCATGAGTTTAGACTCTCCCGCATTAAGTTGAGTGAGCTAGCAGCCCTAGCTAGGTAGCTAGTCAGCCCAGAACCAAACACTGGATTTCTGGCAAAACTAAATGTTTTTTTACACAACCGAACACCACAATCACCTAACAAAAGGCTCTCCTAGCCATTTTTACTAAAACGGATGTAAATGGAAGCATTTAAGAAGTATTTTTAAGTACCTGTGAGTCGGTGAAGGAACACAAGCAATGAACAGCTTAGTCGAAGCCACTGCACGTTTATTTCTGAACTGCGCAGACTCCAAGCTCGAATTTCAGTGCGTCCTCTGCAACTCACTGGAATACAGCACCATCTAGGGGCTGAGTGATGCAACACCATGCAAAACGAATAGGAATGACTTGAAAGGCTTTTAGAATAGTTCTGAAGATTAAAATAATATAATAAAAATAAAAAAAATAAGTATGGGGGGGGGGGTGTCTGTATTAAAGTAAACTGTAGATAGAGGCAATTTTCTAACCCTCTACAAATGCGTAAACAAGAATGATTAGTGGAACAAAATCCAGCCAAAAAGGAATACTCAAACTCAATGGTGTGGTCCTTAACAGGGCTTGGCTCGCCGTCTCGTCCCCTTCGGTGCACCAACAGCGTTCAGGCGGACGATGTGAAGAATGCTCTCATAAATCTTTTCCCAACCAAAAAAAACTGACCTGTTTACATGAGAACAGAGTCTGTAAACTTACATTACATTTCCAGTTTCCGTTTAAAAAAATACACAGACATGGCTTTGACCTAGCCCACTAGTTTACACAAAAAAACGCTAGCTTAGCCACTCGTATACACTCAAAACCGCTAGCTTAGCCACTGGTTTACACTCAAAACCGCTAGCTTAGCTACTCGTTTACACTAAAACCCGCTAGCTTAGCCACTCGTTTACACTCAAAAACCGCTAGCTTAGCTACTCGTTTACACTAAAACCCGCTAGCTTAGCCACTCGTTTACACTCAAAAACCGCTAGCTTAGCTACTTGTTTACACACAAAAACCGCTAGCTTAGCTTACAGTGCGGTCGCAACTGCTAAGCTAATTAGCACTACTCTCTCATTCTCATTTACTTTAGCTATTTTAGTCAAAAAAAAAAAAATATATATATATATATATACACATGTATACAAATGCATATTTCACACTCACCGAATCCAATCCAGTATGCCTGCACTCTACCGCAGGTGCAAATGAAGCTCTCCCCCCGCAGCAACCCCACAGGAATGACTGCCGGAGGAGCCCAACTATTTACGGTGAGTGACTACCTTTCCTCTCCTTTTCAGGTTTTTGAAAGTCGTAATATTCTGTTTTTAGCTATAAACAGTTTGTTAATGGCAAGCTTCTCTAATTAGAAACCCCCGCTCTTGGTTTTTTACTCCAAACCCAGTTATCCAACTGAGATCTTTCTGTGTGTGTCTCTCTTTTCCTTCTGGCACAGAAATAAATTTCTGGAAGGAGAAAAGGCCTGGGGCCACGCCCACTTGGCCACCGATTGGCTGAAATTTTGCGCAGTGGCTTTTCCCAGCAATAATGTTAACTTTCTGTGAGTAGAAGAGTTTTATTTCTTCCCTAATTGTTATTAGATTTTATTTTATGTTTTATATGTATATATACATTCTTTATCTATTATTTACATTTTTCCAGGAAAACGTAAGTTTGTTAGCCTCTAATAGTTTCAACTTATTACTCCATTTCACTAGTACCTGTTGGCTATGTATAATGAATTATACTAAATAAATCATTTTTAACAATCCAATTCAATCTCTCAGCTTCACCGGTGTCTCCATGTCACTCATTTGAAACCTGGGTTATATTTCTCTTCATTATTAACATATTGTGACGAAGTGAACAACCCCAAGCCTGGAAGATTGCTCATTGTAGAAGCTTTATTGAACTTGTATTCTTTTGAACAGAAAAGCATCGTTCAGAAAGCATAACCTCTCACTGAAAAACCAGCTAAACACTTATTCCCTTGGTGATTCCCAGCCTCGCACAGACCTCTTGCATTACCCCTGCCTCGAAGTTTCTCCCCTGATCACTATGGAGCTCTTCTGGAGCTCCAAAGCGGCTGAAAAAGTGATCAACTAGGCAGTTCGCTGTTGTAACAGCACATTGATCAGGCACAGCGTAGGCCTCAGGCCACTTCGTGAAGTAGTCTATGGCCACCAAGACATACTTGTTCCCCCGCTCTGTCTCCGGAAACGGACCTAAAACGTCCACCCCGACGCGCTCCATAGGTGCACCCAACTGTAACATCTGCTGTGGTGCATGAGAGCGTTCTGTGGGGCCTTTCTTAGCTGTACAGACCGTACAGCAACGCACAAACAGCTCCACATCACGACTGCAGCCCGGCCAATAAAACCCCTGTCTCAGCCGTCTTAAAGTTTTTGCCACTCCAAAGTGTCCTACGCCAACCTGTCCATGCACCACTCTAAGTACTGCCTCCCGTAGGGCCTGTGGCACTAGTAATTGTAGCACCCCCACTCCTGGCACCGGTCTTTCCCAGCGGCGATATAGCAACCCCTCCTGCTCTTCTAGGTTTTGCCATTGTGAGTACAGAGCTTTCATGGCTGGCCCAAGCGGTGTCACCACCAACCACTCTGGCTTACACCTCCCTCTTAGCCACTGTCTCAGCTGCTTGAGCTCTGCATCCTCCTTCTGGGCTGTGCGGAGCTCACCTGGGCTCCATGGCGTGGCTAGGGCCCGTTGCACTCTGGCACAGCTGGCCTGTGGTTCAACTCTACTCTCCAAACGCTCACAGTACCGACATGTCTGTTCACTGCATGGACGGCGGGAAAGTGTATCTGCGTTGTTGTGTTTCTTCCCCTCTCGGTGCACAATTTGGAACTGATACTCCTGCAGAGTCGTCAACCAGCGTCCCATCTGCCCCTCTGGTTCTTTAAAATGCATTAACCACGTTAGCGATGCATGATCGGTTCTGAGTGTGAATGGAGTGCCGTACAAGTATGGTCTGAAGCGTTTCAGTCCAGCCACTACTGCCAATAGTTCTCGCCTTGTAACGCAGTAGTTCCGCTCTGGCTTGGACAGGCCACGGCTGAAATAGGCAAGCACCCGCTCCTGTCCTTCATGCTCCTGGGACAAAACAGCTCCAATCCCAAAGTTACTGGCATCAGTGTCCACGATGAATGGGCAACCAGCACGAGGCAGGGCCAGCACGGGTGCAGAGGCAAGTGCGGCACGGAGCAGCTGAAAGGCCCTGTTCTGTTCTTCCCCCCAGTTAAATGAGGCCCCTTTTTCTGTCAGCCGGTGCAGGGGTGCTGCGTGGCTAGCAAAATCACGGACGAACCGTCTGTAGTACGATGCCAGTCCTAGAAAGCTCCGTAGCTGTTCAATGTTGGCTGGTGTCGGCCATTTCTGCACTGCCTCCACTTTGGCTGGATCGGTGGCTACCCCTTCTTCTGTGACTATGTGTCCCAGGAACGCCACTTTACGCTGCAGCAGACTGCACTTTTTGGGGTGAAGTTTCAGCTTTGCGGCTCGAATTGCCTTGAACACTTCCTCCAAGCATTCCAGTGCCTCGTCAAACTCTGGAGCATGCACCAACACATCGTCCAGGTACACCACACATCGTTCCTTGGGAACAGCTGCCAACACCCTCTCCATAAGTCGTTCAAAGGTGGCCGGTGCATTGCCCAGCCCGAAGGCCATGACCCGGAAATGCCATAGGCCACCGCCCATAGTGAACGCCGTTTTCTCTTTAGCATCATCTGCCAACGCCACCTGCCAATAGCCACTCCGTAAATCAAGGGAACTGAACCACTGGGTGCAATGGGTAGGAGTCAGTTTTCGTGACTGCGTTCAGCCGCCTATAATCCACGCAGAAACGCCAGTCACCATTTTTCTTGCGTACTAGCACCACTGGTGCTGCCCAGGGGCTATTAGATGGTTCTATGACTCCTGCATTCGCCATCTCCTGTATCTTTTGCTCGGCCACTTGCTGTTTTGCCCATGGTAGACGATGTGGCCGCAGTTTGGTGGGTTTGGTATTCCCAGTGTCGATCCGGTGCTCCACCATATCGGTTCTTGTGCACTCAGATTCATCTGCAGCAAACACATCCACAAACCTCTGCAATAAATCCCACAAGCGTAGCTGCTGCTCTTCACCTAGTCCTGCACAACTTCTGCTCCATAATTCCCACACTGCGCTTTGTGTGACCTCTGATGGTCCCTTGCGATGCTTGGGTGCGCTGCCCTCGGTTCCCTGGGTGTGCCCCGACCCACCCGCTGCTGCGTGTTCAGCTCCTTCGAGAGAGTAGGGTTCCACCCAGGTTACCTGAGGTGCCGCTCGGCTCCCAGCGGGTCCTCCCCCACAACCTGGCGCTGCGTGTTCAGCTCCTCCAGGTGAGGGGGGCTCCCCACTGATTGCCAAGCGTTGACGCCGGCTGGCGTCCATACTACCAGTCTCCACCACACAAAGCAGTTGCTCACCTTCAGTGTCCCTCAGCTGTAAATACTCCCCACGAGCCTCCAACATCTTGGTCTCCACACAGATCAGGGCGCGAATTGCTGCAAGCAGGTCCAGCCCCAGTATACAGGGCTTTTCAATCGGCGCTAGCCAAAAGTTGTGATGTAGCGCTTGATGACCCAGCTTTAATGACAGCCTTTGTTTACCCCGGACCATCATGACTTCGCCCGTGACAGATCTCATTCTCACAGTTTCTTTCATATTCCAGCCTCTCAGCAGCACCCCAGGTCTAACAATGGAAATGGTTGAGCCAGTATCCACTAATGCTGTAAATTCAACGCCACCTACCTCACACCGGAGCCAAAGCCCGCGCTGCTTCCCCAATTGGCCCGCTACAAACTCGCAAGGGTATTGGCTGACGGGGCCGAGCCACCCCTCACTGGCCGGCCCCGTCGTCGTTTCCCGTCGGCTCTGACTCTCTGCAGTGGCGAGCCCGATGGCCACACTTTCGGCACCGCCAGCACACGATCTGTTGGTCTTGGGTCACTCGCTGTACAACTGCCTCTTCCACTCCATCAGCTACACGACATGGCGCTATGGTTGACATGGGGAGAGGGCAGCACACAATGGGCTCATCACGCTCAGCCTCCCTGATGGCATCTGCCAAGCTCGATGGTGCAGCTAGCCGCACGTGTTGCTGAAGCCGAATTGGTGTCGGTGCATTAATAAATGCTTCTAATGTTAACTCTTGTTGCACTTCTTCCGGAAACTGGGGATAAGCCCGCCGTGCCAAGGTGCTAAGTTCTACTGCCAAGACGCTTACCCTTTCGCCCTTGCATCGTCTTCTTTCTCTCAGTGCTCGCCGCTGTTGCTCTGCAGGTGGCGTTCGCCCGAAGCGTCGACGAAGTGCTGTTTTGAGTGAATCCAGTCTGCCATGTTCGGATTCTGGCACGTCTAGGAGAACCTGGAGCGCTTCTCCTTCTAGAGATAAGCTCAGTTGTACTGCCGTGTCTTCCGCTGTCCAGCCCAGGTGACGTGCTGCTGCATTGAGTTGTGCCTCATAACACTCCCACGCTATGCTGGCGTCAGATCGCGGAAGACGTACCAGCGCCACGCCGGCGTCGGTTCGGCGTGGGCCGCCGTTTCCCACCGCCGTACCGCCGTCGAATCGCGGGCCGCCGCTTCCCGGCGCCGCGCCGTCGTCGAATCGCGAGCCGCTGCTTGCTCGCACTCGCGGATCACTAGCCCCGTCGGCGGGTTCTCTTTCTGAGAAACTCCAGAATACCACTTCTGACACCAGTGTGACAAAGTGAACGACCCCAAGCGTGGAAGATGGCGAATTGTGGAAGCTTTATTGAACTTGTATTCTTTTGAACAGAAAAGCAACGTTCAGAAAGCATAACCTCTCACTGAAAAACCAGCTAAACACTTAATCCCAGCCCTGAAGTTCAGTGACGGTGACTTAGCTGAATTACCCAGCATTCTGGGTGACATGAATGCCCCTCCCTTCATTAACAGTGCTCAGCCACCATGCTCCTCCTCCAAACTCTCATAAGCACTACGCCACAATATTTAAAGTGTTCCCATGTCAGAAAAAAGCTTCTAAAGCTCCCAAATGCTGTTTCAGACACTAAATGCAATGAAAATGACATTGTTAATTTTATACTGCCTCGTTCAAGATTTCACTTCCTATTGCTTCTAAACAATGTTTCCCTTCATTCTAGACATATTTAAAGTGTTCCCATGTGAGAAAATATTGTTTTTGTCACAAAACAAGTTTCATTACAAAGTTGAGCTTTTTGGCCGTTCTAAAGCCTGTAGGCGCTTCTAAAGCTCCCAAACGCTTTTTCAGCGCCTAAGAGCAATGAAAATGACATTGTTAATTTTGTACTGCCACGTTCAAGATTTCACTTTCTATTGATTCTAATCAATGTTTCCCTTCATTATTTACATATTTAAAGTGTTCCCATGTCAGAAAATATTGTTTTTGTCACAAAACAAGTTTTATTACAACGTTGAGCTTTTTGGCCGTTCTAAAGCCTGTAGGCGCTTCTAAAGCTCCCAAACGCTTTTTCAGCGCCTAAATGCAATGAAAATGACACTGTTCATTTTGTACTGCCACGTTCAAGATTTCACTTCCTATTGTTTAGAAACAATGTTTTCCTTCATTCTAGACATATTTAAAGTGTTCCCATGTCAGAAAATATTGTTTTCCTCCCAAAACAAGTTTCATTACAACGTTGAGCTTTTGCCAGTTCTAAAGCCTGTAGGCGCTTCTAAAGCTCCCAAACGCTTTTTTCAGCGCCTAAATGCAATGAAAATGACACTGTTCATTTTGTACTGCCACGTTCAAGATTTCACTTCCTATTGCTTAGAAACAATGTTTTCCTTCATTCTAGACATATTTAAAGTGTTCCCATGTCATAAAATGTTGTTTTCCTCCAAAAACAAGTTTCATTATACAGTTGAGCTTTTTGGCAGTTCTAAAGCCTGTAGGTGCTCCTAAATCTCCCAAACGCTTTTTAAGTGCCTAAATGCAATGAAAATGACACTGTTCATTTTGTACTGCCACGTTCAAGATTAAACTTTCCATTGCTTCTAAACAATGTTTCCCTTCATTCTAGACATATTTAAAGTATTCCTATGTCAGAAAATATTGTTTCTGTCACAAAACAAGTTTTATTACAACGTTGAGTTTTTGGCCGTTCTAAAGCCTGTAGGCGCTTCTAAAGCTCCCAAACGCTTTTTCAGTGCCTAAATGCAATGAAAATGACACTGTTCATTTTGTACTGCCACGTTCAAGATTTAACTTTCTATTGCTTCTAATCAATGTTTCCCTTCATTATTTACATATTTAAAGTGTTCCCATGTCAGAAAATATTGTTTCTGTCACAAAACAAGTTTTATTACAACGTTGAGCTTTTTGGCAGTTCTAAAGCCTGTACACTGTAAAAAGTTTTTGGTAAATTTTACAGTAAATTACTGGCAGCACAGACGCCAGTACACTACTGTATATTAACAGAAGATATGCTGTAAATTTGAATTACAGCTCAATACTGTATTATTTTATTATGGTAAAATTACTGATTTTTACTGTATTATTTAATTACAGCATTTGTTTTCCTACTGTAAATTCTACAGTAATTTACTGGCATCATAGATGTCACTATAGTATTGTAAATTCACAGTTTCTATTTAAAATTTACATTGTGCTACTGTATTACCATATTTCCATATAATTACTGCACACACACACACACACACACACACACACACACACACACACACACACACGTATTTATATATATATATATATATATATATTATATAATTCTATAATATTATATAAGCATATTACTGCCATCAACATATTACATTACCCAACAACTCCTACTTTACTGTTCTGCTTTATTTTATTTAAATCACATATCTATACTGATACATATTTCAAGGCTTTGGATCCGAAATATTCAAAAAATAACAATAAATACAGAACAGCATGAAAACATTTGAGGCAAAAATCCCTCACTGAAAAAAACAAGAGCTCAACAACTACAGTCCACTCATGCTAACAAATATGGGCAACAGCAACTGAAAATTCCTTTTTTGATTTTCATGCAGGTGCGTCCTGTCCAGGCTGGAGCCCGAAAGTAATGCAGTTTTAATGACAATTTAATGACATTTGTAAAAAAAAATATATATATAAAATAAAATAAAAAACACCTGCTAATATCATTGCATATACTTTTATAGTCCTTAGTGAGCTATACTCTCAGTGCGCACTTTTTTAAAAATTTACTCTCTGAATTGCTGTCCTTTGTTTTTTTATTTATGTGCTGCTTTTCTGTGTTTTTGCTCCTGCTTTTTCTGTGCATCTCAGTTTTTACTCCTTTTTGATGTGGGTGGGGAGGTGGGGCAAGAGCAACGTGTGCCCTGAGAAGATAGCATGTTGTGTACATTTTACATCATCAGCTGAAGCCAACTTTAAAGTCTGACAGCACAACAGGGTTGAATGCTTATAGCAACAGTGTGTCTGTTAGTTAATTCATAGTAATTAATAAACAGTGTAAATGAAAATAAGTGTAAACACAAAAAACAGGAGACAAAATAAAAAGATGAGTGTAAAAGCACAAGGTAAATAACAGAAGAGTAAATACTCTATGAATGTAGTGTAACTATTTGAAGTAAATAATTAAGCAGCAACAGGTACATCAGAAGTCCAAGGAACAAACATGTGGATTGATTGCCAAAGCCTTTTTCTGAACTAGCTGCCCAGTTCTCTTGCTTATTACTTTGCCTCTGCCTGCCTTTGATCCTCTCTCTGGGTTAATCCTGAAGAAATTTCTGGAAAAAAAAAATAATAAATAACATGCACTGTTACAAACTAAAAACAAAAAAAGAACACTGTGGGGCTTACACATTATCACTGTCCAAAGAAAACATGTATCTCAACACTAACATGGAAATGAGTTATGAGGGTTGACCCGTAAAACTTGCAGAACTGCTTTTGAATATCAGCACAGTTTAGTCAAAAGTTCTAATTACTATTAACGGCTGGGAGGTTGAGAACTGATTGATTACAGTTATCACTATGATTTGCACTACTTAGTCTGTAATGATGTTGGTGGTTCATAAGATGGGTCAGCAGGCGCAGGCCAAGCTTCCACAGTGCAGGACAGCCAGGAGCTCCGTGGTGGTAAAGGCTCCCAGTGGCTCCCAGTCGGAGCAGATGTAGCAACAGCATCAGGCCACACAGGACGGGCAGCAGTTCAGCTCAGACAAAGAGAACAGACAGACTGTTAGCTCTGACAGAAGACCTGAACACACTACACGGTGTTAACAGAGTGCAGCAGTGACTCTGGCAGGCCTGGCTATTACAGCATATCTAAAAAGGGAGAGCCAGAAGGTCACACAGACATGAGGGCTCCCTGAGAAGTCAGCGCCCCTCTGCTCCACCGTCAACAAACCTGAGTTTTATTTAAATGTAGGTAAACTTAATTAATTAATATCCTTTAAAATATTTTAAATAAAAGGTTTATGACGTTATAAAAAATATCCTTTGCTGATGTATATGGTGTTTCCCCAAGTCAGCTTGTCTGCTAACTGTTAATAACCAGTTATTAGAAACAGCTTTAAAAACAGTTATGACAATTGATTAGTCTTGTATGGATGTAGAATGTGAAAATGTAGAATTAAGCAAATTAATAAAGTAAATAAATGATAAATAAATGATTTCTGTAAAAGTACTGTTCTTACTCTCCACTACATTCAACGTGACCACTCTTACACTGTGTGGACTGGCATGGACATTGCTTGGTGTTGATGTGGGAAGCTTTTGAATTTAGCATCCGCATGCTCAAACACAGATCTCGTGAGTATGTGTGTGTCTTTGTCTTTGTCGCAAGTAAACATGGTGAACATTCTTCACATATCTTCACTTCTGTGTTACCAAGGTCCCCTTCTCCCCCCGAGTGGCTAAATTTTATTATCCACTATATAAGTGTGTGTGAGGGGTGAATGCATATGTGCAAATGTTTCTACTTGGGGGGAATGTCTAATGTTATTTTTTCCAGAACGTTTTTATATTTACGATATAATACATCATTCATTATGCATACACATTTTTGCATTTTGTTGGTATAAGTGCTGGAATGTGTCGGTAACCGCATTTTGACATTTCTTCATCTCCACCTATGTGCAAAGAAAACTATCAGCTATTGATTGTCCACTTTTACTCATTTATAATGAGAACGAGGGTGTGGAAATGTACATCAGACCCCTTATAACCCAGTTACTCCCTCCTCCAGAAGTTCCATCAGGGCAGAGACAAAGAATGACAGCTCATCAATTGCCCCCTTCACAGCTTCTTTACCCAGAACATATACATATACACACACACACACACACACACACACACACATATATATATATATAGCCTGAACATTCTTATGCAGGCCTTGCAGATTTTGCAATAGTGGAGTGGAGGTGGAGTGACACCAGGCCTTCTAGACATGTGACTCATAACAACAAAACATTTGACCTGGCACTGACCACAGTGCCTCCATACACAGATTCATTGGTCTTCTCCTCCAAGACAAAAGCTTGTGACTAAAGAAGATCTGCTGCCATTCTGAATCACTCCATGACAGTCTGGCATGACACCATTGCAGTCTTTGGTGGTGTTTCTGTAAAGTTGAAGGGAGTCATCATGACAGTCTGCTTGCATGTAGTCCTGTGTTGTGCTGTCATCTGCCATTGGTATTGGCAAGAACAGGATGACGCATGAGGGCTTCACAGCTCACTAAATGTCCTTGCTTTAGTCACCTGCGTGGCTGAGCATGAGACAGGCAGTCACAATGGTGCAACAGGGCAACTGGAGTCTGGCAGAAGAAACAGTAGCAAGGGATGTCTACAATGTATGAGAGATGAATGTATGCTGGAGACCTGCCTGCTATGTTCAATGAAAGAGCTTTCAACTAAAGCAACGTTTTTTCTTTATGCAACAATATGTCACTGAGACAGTTTCAGTTACTGCTTCTAAAGATGAGTTTTGTGTATTTCCCTTTATTTTAGCTGCAAGCCCATAAAAAAACATAAGCATTACAGGCAAGTTTTCTGCAGCAAAATGTTTTTGTTCCAACCTGTTAATAATAATAAATTATTTCTCATCTATTTCTATGTATACCATAATGGGATACCACCAAAGGATTCTGATTTGTTCTGAGATAAATGTAGTCAAACTTTAATTAAAACTCTTGTGAATAATATTTATGTAAAATATTGTAACATGCTCAGCTATCGTATTACTAGCTAGTCAACTTAAGATGGCTATTTTCTATAAAATTAACAGCACTGTAGCAGAGAAGTAGGCTAGCGATTATGTCAAGGCAGACTACGGCTTCAGAAAAAGGTCAAAAGAAAATTTCATAAACAATAGTGCTGGGGTCAACATTAAAAACAAATGTTTGTAAACCATATAGTTCTCAAATAAATTTGTTATTTTATGACTTTTATGCTGTATCTGCCAAAAATTTATCTGTGGGGCTAGCACAGCCTTATGGTACACTCACCTTTTTTCCCAGGACTACACAACTGATGAATAGATAAAAAATACCTGACAGTCAAAATACATCCCACATCACATCAAAATGCCATATATGTCACATGCTTGCCAGAACACTAAATCAAGCAAGTGAGTAAACATAATACTACACATCTGATGTCAACCATGAATTCAGAGAATAGCCATAACACACACAAGTAGGCAAGGATTCTGATGTGTATTTTTCAACTTTGTGTCGGAGAGGGCTTTATGTTTTCACATACGGTCATGGTGTTCGAAACTCTTGTCTGCAAACTGAGGACATATAGGTGAGAAGGTCAAAAAGCCGTAACTGTCAAAACTGTACAACTGGCATAACTATGAAACTCAACACAGGCAAAGTAACGGAAATGACACATGAGAAACTGAAAGTTTTTTGGACTGTAAAATACATCACTCTCTCAAAACCTGCTCCACAAATGAGTTTTGTTAGATCAAATAACAGCAGCATGTAAGCTATAAAAGAGGCCTGGCAATAAGAACTGTGATATGTAAGTTTATCAGCAACAAAAGACAACTCCAGAGAGGTCAAACCATTTATGTCACAACTGCAAATGCATCAGTTGTCAGTTTTAACTGCTCCAGCAAGTACAGACAAACACTTGACAAGATAGTGGCTAAAGACATAAAAATCTTCAAATTTTACATTTACAATTAAATTAGCAGTTAGATCTAACCTAAAGACAAAGGCAGCAGTAAGCAAACTACTCATTTGGCACCACATGCGATGTCTCCTGTCAGCTGCTTAGCTGATAGTGGATCCAAACAGACAAGACATCACCCATATTCAAATCCTTTATGAGTAATAGTTAATCATCCATGATTGTATAATTAACAAAGAATACTAGGCCATTTTAGACTAGTTGACTAAAATGTTGTATCTGTATATTCTTATATTCCAGCGTGATAATGCAGATAATGATAAAACCCAACACCTTCCTTGGCTTTCCCAATGACCAGATAAAAAAGTCATTGAACCTTTAAAAAATGGACTGGACAGGGTATAAATTACATGCCATTGTTTCATGTAAAATTACTTCAATTACAAGCTCTTATTTTTTCACGTTTTATGCTATCCATTGCCAATAAAGTGACTTTATATAACTGTGCAAGCCTTTTTGTTTACTTTTTTTTCCCAGCATTATATGGCAATGATTTCCATTCAGTCAATGCATGTGCCGAAAAACCTGATTTGTAAAAGGGTACATGAATTTTAGCAGGATCTGAACCTGGCATAACACCAGGAGCTTATGAGAAATGCTGGTATACAAGAAATCCCAGCACATCAAAGTTGTAAAATGGAACTGACCCCTACTGTTTACTGGTAGGTACCAGCACACTTCGAACTCTATAACTGACTGTTAACCTTTTTTTTCATTTGTTGCAACCTTTGGTAAAGACAAAAAAAGACAATAATAATTCAAGA
This sequence comes from Prochilodus magdalenae, assembly GCA_024036415.1. NCBI lineage: Eukaryota > Metazoa > Chordata > Actinopteri > Characiformes > Prochilodontidae > Prochilodus > Prochilodus magdalenae. Next base: position 26,175 of record JAMWET010006375.1, on the reverse strand, counting down.
ACACTCCAAATACCATGTGTTTCTGTGAGATAAGTGTGTGAGAAGGATTGGAAAACAAGGGAAAAGGGATCATCTGTCTGGCCTAAATGGTGCCTGAGCTATTTTCATGGTTCTCTGACAAACGCATCCTGCGAATACTAGGAGGCCACATACACATGTACAAGATTATAATGTACAATGCTGTTTCCAAAAACGCAGTGCAAAATGATAATAAAAACATAAGGCAATTATATGCAAACCTTTACGCAATTTAAATATTATTGTTTTTTAAAAAACATATGTCAATTTTAAATTTGATGCCAGCAACAGGTTTTAGAATAGTTTGATGTTTACCCCATCGTTCCATTACAACCCCATTCTTGCTCTGTATTAGATTTCAATGGCTCAACAGTTCAGAGTCTCATTTGTTGTATTTTTTCAATTTCATACTGCACCAAATGTTTCTAGAACTCAAAAGACCTAGAGCGGAGCTGATTGGACAGTTAGGGGCATGGTGGTGTGGTGTCATCAAATTGCCACCATGCCCCTCAAATACACAACATAAAATACTATTATCCTAACAGTGTATCAAAAATAATCAAAAATGACAGGTACAGATACAGGTTGTTGAATGTGTAGCTCAACTGTCAGCACAGACACTGCTGGAGGGATAAACAAACAAAATGACAGAGATGTGATGTTTAAGGGAGGAGCAGGGTAGCACTGCATCGTGAACTACATCAGCCCATTACTCACTGAACACATACACTTGCACAATCTGTTTCTTTGTGTTTTGTTTAAACTGGATTTACAATCTTATCTTGCACATAAATAACAATGACGTAGTTGCCATATCAATAGCTGGTCTTAAAATCACACCCAAACCTCACTCACAGAACTGTGGCAGAAGTGTTAAATTTAACCTAATAGTGTTCTTCAACATGGGTGTTTCATATCTGCAAAATATCCTGACATCTTATTTCAATGTCCTTTATTTTATACAGGATATACTTAAGGCCAGTATGTTGATGCCAACATAAATAATCTTTTGATTCCAGAAATTTGGATATCAAAATTCTACTTTCTAAGCTTTGGACTTGCCTTCACACAGTACTGTTTAAGTTTTTCCTGAGGAAGTTGATGAAAAAGAACCAGATACAATATAGCCGGTCCCCATTAATTTAAATAATGATAGCAAAATTTCCTTGCTAAGGCCAAAGGACACCTCTACTGCTTTGTTAATTTCAGCTTGTTTGTCTAATTTGTTTTAGTTAAGCAAAATTTAATTTTAACCTTTTTAAACGTGTCAATGCACGTTAGAGTCATAGTAAATGTTAAATGATTGATTGATTTATATTTATTTTACTCTCTATTTTTGCCAGTTGACCTTTTCAGTTGATCTTGGTTTTGGAATCAAAATTATTATGAATAGAATCCACTTCATCAATTCTCATTTATTTGGTTCAGAAACAGAGCCACCTACAAAACCTCTGGAATTACACAACTCTTTATGGCAACACTTTTTTTTTAATGCTCTCTAAAATTCTAGTGAATAAGAATTGGTAGCACTTTATTTTGAGTTGCTACATAACTTAGGAGTTTAGAGCTTAAAATGTTACTCCACCAAGCTAGACTAAATTGTAGCTACCTGAAACAATGCAAGTTCGAAACAATGATGATTTTCTGTCATGCTAAAATTAACTTAATTATGCAACAAAATAATGTACATCTGACCTATTCTAGATTTTCATACACACCCTAAAAAAGTATTGTTTGAAATTATAAACACTCTCTAAATTGAGGTATTTTGACCGAAGCTTTTTCAATTACTAAACAGAGGTCACTTCCATTTCCATCGTACAAAAGATAAGTTCATAATCTTAAACAACTGTAATAGATTTATGTGACATGATCAAGTCCTGTGTAGGTGGTTTTAGTGGTTTTGTGTGGAGCAACCAGTCAGCAATCCCAAACAAGGACAGGGCTTGTCAGAAAAGCAGGACCATGGGCCACCTGGACAAGACCACACATACACAAACATACACAGCACAGGACATGCAGATTTCTGAATGATTTCAGGTAAAAGAAATGACTTTGGTTAACTGTTTCAGCATTATTACAAAGCGGTGACTGTCTTACAATTTGGCATGTTTGTACATGTGTGACCATATGTGTGTATATTTAGAGAAGTAATGATTTGAGGTGCAGAATGATGGGCCTACTCCCATTCACTGTCCTGGGACAGGTTCCCATGGTGATGGACAATTGCCAGATTGTATTCACTCTGCATTCCCAGGCTGCTATATAGAAAAGGAGAGCAGCTGTTGGAATGGACATTTGCAAGACTTTACAGCCACTATTGACCACACAGTGCCTGAACCCCTGTGCCCCAACCCGTCAAACTGGCTACTGCCAATTTGACATTACCAACCGTAAAAAGTACGAATGTTTGTATATAAACATCAGGCCTCTCAATTGCTGCGGCACATTGCACTTTAACATTTATGAAATGTATTATTGTAATGCTAAGAAGTTCAACAACGTTGTAGAAAAAATATGAGAATTAACAAAATATTCTAACCCAGAAATGGATATTCTTTTTACCAAAACCTTGCCTTAAATAAGAACTGTGAAAACTGTGTACACTGTGTTTTTGTCCCAGGTGTTTTAATTTTCCTTCGTGTTACCACTGTATGACTGTAGTGTTGAGTTAAAGAAACAAACTGAATGTCAGTAGCTTTGTTCATTTTCAGAGCTGAGACATTTGAAAAATGTCTCTTCCTCCTTTCTGCCAGATCCTCTGTTTCTGTACCGTATGGCCAAACAAAGAAACAGATGCTGGGCCCTCTGTGTTTGTGGACAAACATACTCACGGCTAATTGAGTTTGGTGTGTGTGTGAGAATGTGCATGTGAGCAAAGGAGTGTATGTGTGCATTATTGGGGGAAGGTGCTGTCTGCTGTTGGACAATGTCGGTAAAACTACAGCCCTTTTTTTAATAAGTTACTAATTCATTTGTAAAAAATAAATCATGAATTTTATATTAATGTGTAGTAATGTATAGCTGTAACACTGCATAATAAATCTTTCATTCTTTAATAGCAATGTGTATTTAATCTTTCGTTCATTTGTACCAGTGGCATACCACGGCATAACCGTAACAAGCGTAATAATGTATTATAAATTCAAATTATGTAAAGCATCTCTTATTCCTATCTAACAATGTACATTTGTGACAATGAGTAATATCAATGGGATTGTTTCAATGTGTGAACAATGCATAATAATTGTTTATTTATTTGTAACAATTTTTAATACTTAATAGATTTCAGTTACACAATGTGTAATAAACCTTCCATTCATTTGGCAATGTTTTAGGTCTAGTGCATGTTTCTTTTGTTATTTTCAAAGCCTGCTGTTAGGAAGCTTCTGCTGGTTAAGACTCATGAAATGAGTTAATAGTTAATGAATGCATAGGTCCCACCAGAAAAGGCAGAATAACACACTTATTCACAGTGTTCCACCTTGTCTTAGTGTGTTACTACTTCATCCTATTACTTTATACAACTTTTATCAAAACATATTCTCTCATTTATTCAGCAAGTCACATATGCTTGAGAAGCTTCTCTCTCATTTTGTGCCTCAAAAACTTTTGTAAGCCTCAGACTAGTTCTAACTTTCATTCATCTGGTTTAGGTCATCTAGTGTTCCTGCTCCACACTTAACTCTGAAAGTTTATTTAGACTTTAATCACTGACCAAAAGGTCACACATTTTATCAAAGCCATCGTTCAATTTCTCTTTACCTGACAATGAGAGCATAAAGAACTGATAACCCACTGATCACTCACTTGCCATTTGCATGTTTGTTGGCGCTAATAATGTTTTTAAGCAGGCACTTTGATTCCTTGTTTAAATTCTGTGATCTTGTACTACTCATGATAATAAAAGAGCACTTATCATGCAGCCAAATCCCTCAGTGTATAGTCCACTAATCTATTTATCCACTCCTCAAAAAAAAAAAAAAAAAAAACACAAAGGCTGCATGGCCTGCATAGTTTCTCCGTACAAACAGGAATAGTTTATTTCATTCAGCTAATGACTAACCTACTTTTAAGCATATGGCCAGCTAGGAGCTTTTTTTATTTTTAATTGCACAGAATTTATTTTTCCTGATGTGGTGTTAGTAAAAATTCAATCTCATACTCAGATTCAGATTTACAAAGCATCTACTGTGGAACAAGTGTTGAATTAGTCTCTTGGAACAGTGAAAAATTGACACACACACATCCTTTGAAAAGGGAACAATCCTAGATCCTGTAAGTTAGATGTGTGGACAACTTGCCACTTATTTCTCTTAGAGATTTTAGAAAGTCAAACAAATGTCAGTGTTTAGACTTAGAATTAGACAACCCTATGCTGAAAATCTCTCTTCCACCACCATCCCATCCTCTCACTCTCTTTTTTCCTCCGCCCCCATTGATTAACTCCGCCCCAATGGAGATATAAGGTCTGTGTATGTATGGTGCTCCTTGTTTAAGTCCATTCAGTCATCCAGGTAGTTGGGCAGGAGCTGTGTAGAAATCTGTGTATGGGATTGTGTGTACAGTGAAGACCAGAGATTATCCACCATACGGCCACACTTATAAAGGTGAAGGTAAGTCATATTTTATCCACTGCTCTCTCTTAATCTCCCGTACATGTTTAAAAGCAGATCAAGACATTTAACTTTGTCATCATTAATATTTAATGATAATTGATTTATGAGCAAGGTGAACATGTACAAGTATTAAGGGTACTGGCATAATCTACTATTTCCAAGATAAAAAGACAGTTTTACAACAGTAGTAAATTATGTGTGTAGACTGTGTTGCTACCTAGTAATTTTAGTAACTTAAGCAAGGCGTGGTTAGAGTATTTGTAGATATGAGTGTTATTAGTGGATGCCAAAATTAATCTTTTTGGTAATGAGTGGAATGTACATGTTAAAATGAATGCTAGAGATGGACTGTCTTAGCAGGTACTTAACATTAGGATTAGGGGAAGAAATGTAATGCTTGATTTTGATGACAAATTGCTGATAATTTTGCCATTTTCTGTAGTTTACTAACACATAAGTCCTATGAGACCTTATTGCCTTGTGATTTATATATCACAGGAATGTAGCATGTCTGAGCTGTCCACTCATCACTTTGTCTGTAATTCACAGTTTATGTTGTGAACTTAATAATTTAGGGTAAGAAACTATACAGAATGTGAAACTAGATAACCTACAGACATATATAAACATCTCTACTCACACTCAACCCAGATGGCCCAAACAAGTGATGGCCCACTTCTGGCCCACATTTATCTTTCATTTAACCCACATGCCACCAATTAATGACTAATTCTAATGTTAGAGCATTAACTTACTATTTAAAATTCAATGAACACTACATTGACAGCCACAAACTATTTTAATCCAAATGTAAATGAATTACAAACTATATAATATTTAGTAATGTCCTACTATTGAGGCAGATTGTGTTGCACTAACAATTTGTGTCACATACAAGTCATCATACTGAAATTCCTATGTGACCCACATTTGTATTAAATTTTGATGTGGTCTCCTTATGGGTCAAATTTGCAAATGCGACTGCAATATCTGGCTAGATCTGTTTTAGAATGTGTTTGAAAAAGCATGTTTTACTTTCGGGCATTTTGTGACTAACATGCAGTTGACCAGTGCCGTCAGTGGACCAGCAGCACCATATGTTTGCCAGTGGTGTCCCACATCTGCATGCTATCTGGGAGGGCACTGTGGTTGGGAAATGGGCAGGGCAGTACGGTAGCTCCCCTCTGGTAATAGTAATGTGCAAAATGGGTTAGAAAGCTCATAAGAGATGATTAGCAAATGTTTATTAGGAGCAGAGAGATACCATATATATTGTACTGAGCTCAAATGTGAAATGACCTAGCAGGTATTAGTTTCTTATTTTGCATGGCTTTCATTTGAATCTAAAGGGGAACATGCATATACTTGTGTAAAAGTGTAAAGTACACTTTGAAAATACCTGTCCATCAAATTTACATAACTGAGTAACTGGGTAAATACAACTGCTCACATCTTGATGTATGAGGCCTCTAGAAGAAGAAAAGTAAAAAAAGCAGTGCTAGCACTGGCATCACCATAAAGCATACACTATGCCTCTAGACTCCAAGAGAGGCATGCACACATTTACTCACTCACTTAAACACTCACAGAGCTAACAGACTCCTGCAGGGATTCTCACTCTCATTATCAGCCTGCTGTGAAAATACGGAGTGAGCAGACAGAATGTTACAGTCATATTCATATTTTTAAAACATTAAATTCATGTTAATCTCAGTGAAGTAATTGTTATTTTTAATTAGTTAATCTGTATCAACATCACAATTAATTATTTCACCTAATAAAGCCTCTGAGCTTGATGAATATAAATAAGAGCTACTCAGGTGTTCCCAGAAGATGAATGGCCATCTGCTGAAATGAACTATGACAAACCACGACTTTTCTTATATCATAGGGCAATACTGTAAGCCATTTATTTGAATATTGTTGCCTTAACATGCAGTGTAAATTGTAAAACCAAAATAATTTAGCATGAAATCATTTATATTTATACAAATTAATTTTTAATAATTTATTCATTTATCTTATACAGAATGAACTTCATGCACTTTGTTCCTGTAGCTTTTTAGGTATACAAAAGACACAGAGAAAACATGATTTTGAGATGAGTTGATTGCCCAGTAGCTATGCACACAGTTAATATAACTAACAATACTTTAACAAAAAAATAACCTGAATTCTGCTGAAATAGGATGTGACTACATGTTCCATGTAAGTTCTGTAGTAATACATAAATGGACCAACAAAATTTGTTGTTGGAATTCTTATTTGCTGTATTTATGTAGTAAATCTTATTTGCTGTAATTTTCTCATTACACCATTCCACCACCCCCATCTCTTTCTGTCTCTCTGTTTCTCTCACTCTCTCTATCTCTTTCTCTCTCTCTCTCTCTCTCTCTCTCTCTCTCTCTTTCTTTCTCTCTTTCTCTTTTTCTCTCTGTCTTTATCTCTCTTTGCTCTCTTGAAATGTACTAAATCTACTATGACAACAGAAGGTCAAACCCTTCATGATGATTTATTAGATAGTTCTTTGTTACACTGCTAATCTGTGTAGACAGAAGTAAAATATAAGAAAAAGACAGGCAGACAAAAACACAGAACAAAAGAGAAATATAGATGGCTCTGTAAATGTTGTGTTTTTTAAATCAGCTGCTTCTGAGTTAGCTCTGTGTGACAGTTTTTTGTGCACTTGCATGTTTGTGTATGTGCATGCCCTTATCCTGATGTGTTTGCTCTAAGACATGTTTATTTTATAAGCTTTATTCTTAAGGGCTGCTTCAGATTCCAGCAGAGGCTGAACAAAAGCTAAAAGAAAGATACCCCTTTACTGGGGCCACAGATCAAATTTTAAAGGTTCCTTAGTATGAGAGTCTTGTAAATGTTTCTCAGACTGAGACTCTTCTTGTAGTTGAATATTTGACTGTACCACAGGGATGCTTGAAAGAAAGTTTGTGAAACCTTCAGAATTTTTTATATGTGGGCAGTCGTGGGCTGGTGGTTAGGGAACCAACCTTGTGACCAGGGGGTTGCCGGTTCGATTCCCGGAGCCTACAGTAACGACTGAGATGCACTTGAGCAAGGCATCTAACCCCTAACTGCTCCCCGGGCGCCGTGGATAGGGCTGCCCACCGCTCCGGGTAAGCGTGCTCACTGCCCCCTAGTGTGTTCACTAGTGAGTGTGTTTGTGGTGTTTCACTTCACGGATGGGTTAAATGCGAGACTAAATTTCCCCACTGTGGGACTAATAAGGGGTTAAAATCTTAATATGTGGCCTAAAACTTTATCAGGAGAACCACGTTAAACAAATGAAACAATAATATTAGACTTGGTCATTTATTTATTGCTAATCTGTATTACACATTTGTGAGTGGCAAAAGTATGTGGGCCTTTACTTTCAGTATGTGCTATGACCCTCTTGTGCAACAAAGTCTGCAAGTAAATGTTTCTGGTAACTGATGATTAGTCCTGAATTTTAGCAGCTTGACCTCTCTTATTTTGTTTTCTCCCTTAAACTGCTTCAGGTCCTTCCACAACATTTCTATTGGATTATTTTTTAGTATTTGTAGAACATTTTATGATGGAATGATGTATTTTACTGTCTCCAAACATAACACTTTAAATTTAAATCAAAAAGATGTATTTTGGTCTCATCTGTCCACAAAACAATTTTCCAATGGGCTTCCGGCTTCTCTGTGTGATCTTTAGTAAACTGCAGACTGGGCGCAATGTTCTTTTAGGAGAGCAGCGGCTTTCTCCTTGCACCCTACCATGCAGAAATGTGTACTAAAGCATACTGAAATTAAACACATACACTAAAGTGTTCTGCTATATATATTTAATATTTCTAATTTAATCTTGCTTATTAAAGTGTCACTTAAGCTATGTTTAAATTCCCATGCTGAAGTGGAACAAATCAACAAAATTTTTTGTCTTAATGCGGCACAGATATGATGTTTTTTGAGCATCTAAAACATCAGTTATCCTTTCTACCATAGGATACCTAGGTGCTAGCAAACTCCCACTGCATTAGAAGTGTGTGGCAAAGCTAACTTTTTATCAGACACATTTCACAGATGTTTCCCGATATCTGTGGGTTAATATTAGGGATTGGCATTTTAAATTGTACAGTGTATTTGTGTAAATATAGGCATAGGATATTTAAGCAACTTCATAAATATCTTAACTATAGCTGCCCGCTCACCTGGTCTTTAAACAGAATCTGTTTTTTATGATGTTTTGTCTTGTTGAATATGTTAAAACACAGGTTTTAAATGTGTGTTCAATTTAGAATAGCCAACATATGATTCTGTAAATCATTTTAAGTCTGGTGTTAACATCCCATAGGTACTAAAATCCCATAGGGCCAGAAATCAGCATTATCTAAGAGGGGTTTTAACATTTGTGGCCTGAACTGAAGACTTTCAGCCACGATTGTGCTTCATCTGCTGAACAAATCACCTAAAGTATGTGATTAAGTGGGGATGTATATTTTATTGTTTATTGTTTTTTATTTTCCAAGAATCTGATAGTAGCAACAGACCTGACCTAGTACAGACCTGATCAAAATACATTGACATTGGCTTTGTCATGTTCTGGTGTGTAAAGTGTGTGGTATATGTTGCTCCACTTAGTACATTATTGTTGCCAGAATCACTGCACACAGTTTGCATGTAGGGTGAAGCTTTATGTCTTCGAGTGAGATTTAAGACATACAGTTAGTTTCAAGACCACAAAAGCATATTAAAGGCAAGGTTTTGCTTATTGTGTGTTCACGTGCTCTATTGTTATTTCATGCATGAATATAATTCTTGGAGTTGTTTGTTGAAGCTTTATTTTTATTCATTTTATTTTTACAATATATGCAATGAGTACAGTGCTCTCGCTAATCTCACATCTGAAAAAGGAATGTGTTCGTGACATGTATTGGGTGAGTCGGGGCAAATGTTCTAACGCTGTAACTGAACAATTATCTAAAATTTCTCTAAATAGTAGTTTTATAGCACATGGTTTATTGTTGTAAGTGTGTGCACTAAACACATACTCACTGTATTGCTGTTTCATCTTAAAGAGCCAAAGACCCAGCGTGCTCATGGCATGCCCTTGTGAAAGTCACCATCTGCCTGAGAAAGGTCAAAGATCAATGCCTTTACTCAGAAATTCAGATCTATCGTCACTTTGAGGCTCTCATAAACCTACATCAAAGCATCTGTTGAATCTACATCAAATTCACTGATGTCAGACAAACCTGAAGCAAATCTAATAATAAAACATGCTGTTAAATCAGACTCAAGCAAACTGACAAATAAAAACTGTAAAGTACATTTAGACCATGTGTCAACAAAATGTACAGATGTATGACAAACTGAAGAGGGTATAGCCTATTCAGCTAAAGACAAAGTCTGAGAAAATGCTACATGCACCAAAAAAAAAGCAATACATGTCAATGTTATCCAAACTAAGGCTATACAAATAGCTGTACGTGACCCATTGTCAACGTTTTTCCCATTGTCAGTGACTGTATTAGTTATTGAGAAATCCTAACACACATGTTACGAATACACATATGCTGGATTGTGACATATTTCCAAGATTAGGGTTTAACACTTTTAAATAATATAGGATAAATTATTGCTAGTGGCTAGGTTCTGTTCATTTCTAAAAAAAAAAAAAAAAAAAAGGTTTAAAAAATTAAGATGTGTTGGCCCAAGGCCTTCTGTCAGACAGTAGTGCATTTGTCAAATGTGTCAGTGCCGTAAATCAAACACACATGCATGCACATACTTTCACTTCCAATTATCTGACCTCTCTCATACCATACAAATACACACAAACATACGCAGGGTGGAAAATACTTTGTGTTTTATTACTATACTTAAGAATTATACTGAAATAATTGTATCTAAAATGTAATACTTTTATTTTACTTTTATATGCTTACTTTTATAGTGTGATAATAATTTTCCATGAAAACAGACTAGTATGAAAAGAGTGATAATCTACATCTACAGCTAGCTATGAGGGCACTATGGTCTGGACTTTTCAAACAGTGTTTTATATCTTTACTGATGAGATTTAATGTAAAAACAATGACAGTGCTGTGGCCTGTTCAGAAGCCTACCCAGTAACTATGTATTTGTTGAGATAGTACTTTAACAAAATTATATCATTTTTTTTTTTTAGAAAAGTAAGACTTTATAAGAGCAATTAACAGATTATGCTAGCAAAAAAACTTTGCCAGCTAGTAAACATGCTTCAGTCTAGTTCCAGTAGCTGCTCGGTGTGCGCTAAAGGTTTTTTATCCAGTTGGCTATATTAACAATTAATTAAGAGAAATGTAAGGTGTATTGTTAATTTCTCATAACTTATTACTGTCAGCATTAAATTTCACTTTTAAAATCTCATGTAACATTTTTCAGAAATCAGCATGCATTACCCTGTCTTTACCATTCAGTGGGAAACAAATGGTACCTAAGGTGCCAAACAATCATAAATGGTTACATAAGAATGATTGATTTGATTAAAAACCATAAAGCAGAATTTAACAGCTATTGGAATGGGTATTTCTGCAAAATAGTAACAGGATAACGTCACTTAATACTTTCTAAGTAAAAGTGATCCCATTACTCAGATCCCATTACTCCAACCAAATCATCACATTATATAGGCAGACCAGTTTGATCACTTTAAACATATTTTTATATTCATCCCTATTAGAACAAATAATACATCTATTTGTAAATTAAATTAAAAATGGAGGTAAATGAAGGTTTTTATTATTAAGGGAGAAAAACCTACATGGCCCTGTGTGAAAAAGTGTTTGCCCCCCAGTTAAAACATTACTGTGGTTTATCACACCTTAGTTTAATTTTTCTAGTCACACCCAGGCCTGATTACTACCACACCTGTTCTCCATCTGCCTGACAATGCAAAGTAGACCAAAAGCTAGACATCATGCCAAGATTCATTATATCTTTGTTTTTACCACAGTGTGCAACTGCTATTTACAGAGCATAGTATATTCCATATTCTTTTTACTGCAGTGCCATGGATGAGATAAAATGGCACACATATGTCAGACACCCACTCAGATTTATTTATTTATTTAGTTAGTTAGTTAAGTGTGGATAACAACATGCTTAGCTAAAGGTCATCAGTACACAGTTAGTTAAAAAAAAACAGACACAGAAGAAAAGCACTACATATCATAGACCACCAGGTGGTGAAATGAAGTGATTTTTTTTTTTTTACATTTTATATTGGTAAATTTCAAAAGAACATGCTTGTGTACATGTTTGCTTTGATTCATTTTATTTGTAGTTGAACACAGATAACAGACTGAGATACCAGACAGAGATGTTACATTTAAAGACATACAGTACTATATAATCTAGATTTCAGGAAGTTCAGCTACACAATAGTAAGTATTTCTATCCTCAATAAAGGCATAGAGAAAGGCTTTGTATGAAGAAACTCCACAATTTGATGGGGTAAATCAAAATAAGTGCCTTCCTTTGTCATAAAACCTTTTTTGATAGTGACATATAATGTGATAAATGACAAATTAAAAATTACTTAAAAATTAAATTAAAAAGTGTATTTAACTGACTTCCTCATAGATCAACCAATTGATTACATGATTCATCAAACTAAATAATAAGCAATTGATTGCTATTCCAAAGCATCAAAACTACATGGTAAAAAATAACCTGGTATCATTTAATTAACTGATTGATTGATTGATTGATTGATTGATTGATTGAATTCCTTAGATCATGGCTGTGGCCCCTCTTCTGATGGTTTTGATGCAAACAGCACTACTTCCATATGTTTTGGCGGGGGCATATTATGGGCACAAAGCACATCATCAGCAACACCAGCCAATACCACAAATTCCTCACATGGGAATGGGAAAAGAGATGCCTCACATGCAGTACCCACACTACAGGAAAGAGATGCCACAATTACCATTGCACATGAATAAAGGCAAGGACAAAAAAGGTATGAATAATAAGATATAATTATTCAAATTAATTATTGTATTTCTTACTAATATTTACTGTTTATTCATGTATTAGTTAATTTGTTATTCATTTGTTTTGTTTGTTTGTTTAAAAAAAAAAAAAGGCGAGAACATTCCAAGAGGTGAGCAGGGTATTCCAGGTGAGGTTGGACCACAGGGGCCACCTGGACCTCAAGGACCTCCAGGACCTCCTGGGCCTCAAGGCACTGGTTTGCCAGGCCCTCCGGGAAATGCAGGTCCACCTGGTCCTCCAGGACTGCCTGGAGAAGGTAAATCTGGAATGGCAGGTATGCCAGGGAAATCCTGGTGATGCCTGGACCCACCTGGACAGCCAGACGAGGGAGAACGAGGGACCCAAGTGGAGAAAGGGGGAAACCAGGTACGTGCCAGGGGGGTGAAGGGGGGGAAACCACCTGGTCACACCTGGACCCCTCAGGCTTGCCAGGTATCTGGGAGACCAGGTGGGTCAAGGACCACCCAGGACAGCCAGGCAACAAAGGAGAAAACCAGGGCCACAAAGGTTGTTACCTGGCTTGCCAGGACTTGCCTGGGCCAAAACAAGGGGATAAAGGAATAGGACAACCTGGCCCCATACAAGACCAAAAGGGCGACAGCTGGACCCCCCCAGTATTCCCAGGGCATAAAGGACCTACCAGGAATAGGAAAGCCAGGCATTCTGGGTTTGCCTGGGTCAGTAGGCAACACCAGGAAAACCAGGAGAGCCTGTGACTACCAGGGTCCAGAATGGTGCCCCACCTGGTGAGAGAACTGGCCAAAGAAGGGGCAACAAGGGCCTCCTGGTATTGGAAAACCCCGTAGAGAGGTGGCATTACCAGCAAAGCCAGGTACACCTGGTGATAGGAAGAGGATTTACCAGGTCCAACAGGTTTGCAGGAAAGCCTGGTTTAGCCTGGATTTTGCCAAACCAGGTACCCTGGTCCAAAAGGGTGACAAAGGAATAGGAGACTTCCTGGTGCTCTAGGTCCAAAAGGAATGTACAAGGGTTCATGGGAGGTCCACCAGGTATGACAGGGCCCCCAGGACCTAGTGGTCCTTCCGGGCCTCCAGGACCAGTGGGACCTCCAGGTAATGTGGGTATGTCGGGACCTAAAGGAGAACAAGGCAACGGTGGAGCAAAAGGAGAACAGGGACCTATAGGACAACCTGGGCCTTCAGGACTGCCAGGCCAACCAGGTCAAGCAGGTGAAGATGGTGAGCCTGGGCCACGAGGACCACCAGGACCTATAGGTCCCAAAGGAGAAGGAGGAGAGAGGGGTCTACCTGGTATTCCTGGCCCACCTGGTCTGCCTGGTCTAAAAGGAGAAGGAGGCACACCTGGTTCAGAGGGCCCACAAGGTCCCAGAGGCATTCCAGGTCTTGTAGGCCCAGGAGGACCATTAGGACCACCTGGACCTCCTGGGCCTAAAGGAGAGAATGGCACCCCTGGTCCAGCTGGTCCACCAGGTGAGGGAAGCATTTTTTGGTGTTTTACTGGGCTGGTTTGTTCTCTCCTGGTGGAGAAGGTCCAAGTGGCCCCCCAGGTCAGCCAGGTCGGCCAGGGCCTCCAGGTCCTCCAGGACCTCCTGGATCACCTGCCCTGTCCCCTGATATGATGGGTGTTTTATCTGAGATGGGACCAGCTCTTGATGGAGTAAAGACTGGAGGTTACAAAAAGGGAAAGTATGGAGGTGGAGCTGAAATAATGGGTGCTAATGGTTTAGAAATGCCTGCTTTTACAGCTCAGCTGACCACACCATTTCCTCCTGTTGGTGCACCAGTAGTCTTTGACAAGTTGCTGTACAATGGGCGACAAAACTACAATCCGCAGACAGGAGTGTTTACCTGTGACCTTCCTGGCATCTATTTACTTTTTCATACCATGATGCATTGCAAGGGTGGCATCATGTTTTGGATGGTGTCCTGTAACCTCAATGGAGAGCCTTTAATGTACACATATGGATTATCATCAGAAAGGTATTCTGGAACAGGCATCTGGCACAGCTCGTGTCCGGTTTTCCTTCTACAGAACCAGTCGAGACACGGTTCACATCCAGCTACCATCTGACCAGGCAGCTGGGCTCTATGCAGGGCAATATGTTCACTCTTCTTTCTCTGGCTTCCTGCTCTACCCTATGTAGACCAATAGAGACACAGAGAGTGGGTTTGAGAGTGTGACAGGGAGAGAACAAATCCAGAGGAAGATGGTTGAAAAAAAAAAGACTTTTGCAATGATTTTTATAAATCATCATTAGATGAAATAGAGGCTCTCAGGAAACTGCCCCTATGATTTCATACCAGTCAAGGTCATCTACACATCTTTGTGAAAGTATTGTGTTTATCGAAGTATTTAAAAAAATCATAAATGACCAAATTAATATTCATTTAGAAATTCACACTTATGTGGAACTCCAAAGGGAGAGGTATGCTAATGTTTCATATTTATGTATTTTATAATAAGTGGGAAATTAATTGATTCCTAACTTAATTTCCCACTTATTATAAAATACATAAATATGAAACATTAGCATACCTCTCCCTTTGGAGTTCCACATAAGTGTGAATTTCTAAATGAATATTAATTTGGTCATTTATGATTTTTTTAAATACTTCGATAAACACAATACTTTCACAAAGATGTGTAGATGACCTTGACTGGTATGAAATCATAGGGGCAGTTTCCTGAGAGCCTCTATTTCATCTAATGATGATTTATAAAAATCATTGCAAAAGTCTTTTTTTTTTCAACCATCTTCCTCTGGATTTGTTCTCTCCCTGTCACACTCTCAAACCCACTCTCTGTGTCTCTATTGGTCTACATAGGGTAGAGCAGGAAGCCAGAGAAAGAAGAGTGAACATATTGCCCTGCATAGAGCCCAGCTGCCTGGTCAGATGGTAGCTGGATGTGAACCGTGTCTCCTGGTTGTAAAGGAACGACAGCGCTGCCAGATGCCTGGTCCAGAATACCTTTCTTATACTCATCATATGTGTACATTAAAGGCTCTCCATTACGGTGCAGACCCACCCAAACATTGGCCCCCTTGCAATGCACATGGTATGAAAAGTAATAGATGCCAGGAAGGTCACAGGTAAACACTCCTGTCTGCGGATTGTAGTTTTGTCGCCCATTGTACAGCAACTTGTCAAAGACTACTGGTGCACCAACAGGAGGAAATGGTGTGGTCAGCTGAGCTGTAAAAGCAGGCATTTCTAAACCATTAGCACCCATTATTTCAGCTCTCAGACCGTCCATACTTTTCCTTTTTTGTATACCTCGCAGGGTCTTTACTCCGTAATCAAGAGCTTGTCCCCTCTCAGATATAACCACACCATCATATCAGGGGTAAGCATGTGGGTGGCAGGTGATCCAGGAGGTCCTGGAGGACCTGGAGGCCCTGGCCGACCTGGCTGACCTGGGGGGCCACTTGGACCTTCTCCACCAGGAGGACCAACAGGCCCAGTAACACCAATGCTTCCCTCACCTGGTGGACCAGCTGGACCAGGGGTGCCATTCTCTCCTTTAGGCCCAGGAGGTCCAGGTGGTCCTAATGGTCCTCCTGGGCCACCCCCTACTAAGACCCTGAAAATGCCTCTGGGGACCTTTTGGGCCCATCTGAACTCAGGTGTGGGTGTGTGGCCTCTCCTTCTCCTTTTAGACCAGGCAGACCAGGTGGGCCAGGAATACCAGGTAGACCCCTCTCTCCTCCTTCTCCTTTGGGACCTATAGGTCCTGGTGGTCCTCGTGGCCCAGGCTCACCATCTTCACCTGCTTGACCTGGTTGGCCTGGCAGTCCTGAAGGCCCAGGTTGTCCTATAGGTCCCTGTTCTCCTTTTGCTCCACCGTTGCCTTGTTCTCCTTTAGGTCCCGACATACCCACATTACCTGGAGGTCCCACTGGTCCTGGAGGCCCGGAAGGACCACTAGGTCCTGGGGGCCCTGTCATACCTGGTGGACCTCCATACCCTTTGTCTCCTTTTGGACCTAGAGCACCAGGAAGTCCTCCTATTCCTTTGTCACCCTTTGGACCAGGGTATCCTGGTTTGCCAAATCCAGGTAAACCAGGCTTTCCTGGCAAACCTGTTGGACCTGGTAATCCTTTATCACCAGGTGTACCTGGCTTTCCTGGTAATCCACTCTCTCCGGGTTTTCCAATACCAGGAGGCCCTTGTGGCCCTCTTTGGCCTTCTTCACCAGGTGGGCCATCTGGACCTGGTAGTCCAGGCTCTCCTGGTTTTCCTGGTGTGCCTACTGGACCAGGCAAACCAGGCATGCCTGGCTTTCCTATTCCTGGTAGTCCTTTATGCCCTGGGAATCCTGGGGGTCCAGCTGTGCCTTTTGGTCCTTGTGGGCCAGGTTGTCCTATTCCTTTATCCCCTTTTGGCCCAGGCAAGCCTGGCAAGCCAGGTAAACCTTTGTGCCCTGGTTCTCCTTTGTTGCCTGGCTGTCCTGGTGGTCCTTGCCCACCTGGTCTCCCAATACCTGGCAAGCCTGAGGGTCCAGGGTGACCAGGTGGTCCCGGCATACCTGGTTCCCCCTTTTCTCCACTGGGTCCCTGTTCTCCCTGCTGTCCAGGTGGTCCAGCATCACCAGGATTCCCTGGCATACCTGCCATTCCAGATTTACCTTCTCCAGGCAGTCCTGGAGGACCAGGTGGACCTGCATTTCCCGGAGGGCCTGGCAAACCAGTGCCTTGAGGCCCAGGAGGTCCTGGAGGTCCTTGAGGTCCAGGTGGCCCCTGTGGTCCAACCTCACCTGGAATACCCTGCTCACCTCTTGGAATGTTCTCGCCTTTTTTTTTTTTTAAACAAACAAACAAAACAAATGAATAACAAATTAACTAATACATGAATAAACAGTAAATATTAGTAAGAAATACAATAATTAATTTGAATAATTATATCTTATTATTCATACCTTTTTTGTCCTTGCCTTTATTCATGTGCAATGGTAATTGTGGCATCTCTTTCCTGTAGTGTGGGTACTGCATGTGAGGCATCTCTTTTCCCATTCCCATGTGAGGAATTTGTGGTATTGGCTGGTGTTGCTGATGATGTGCTTTGTGCCCATAATATGCCCCCGCCAAAACATATGGAAGTAGTGCTGTTTGCATCAAAACCATCAGAAGAGGGGCCACAGCCATGATCTAAGGAATTCAATCAATCAATCAATCAATCAATCAATCAATCAGTTAATTAAATGATACCAGGTTATTTTTTACCATGTAGTTTTGATGCTTTGGAATAGCAATCAATTGCTTATTATTTAGTTTGATGAATCATGTAATCAATTGGTTGATCTATGAGGAAGTCAGTTAAATACACTTTTTAATTTAATTTTTAAGTAATTTTTAATTTGTCATTTATCACATTATATGTCACTATCAAAAAAGGTTTTATGACAAAGGAAGGCACTTATTTTGATTTACCCCATCAAATTGTGGAGTTTCTTCATACAAAGCCTTTCTCTATGCCTTTATTGAGGATAGAAATACTTACTATTGTGTAGCTGAACTTCCTGAAATCTAGATTATATAGTACTGTATGTCTTTAAATGTAACATCTCTGTCTGGTATCTCAGTCTGTTATCTGTGTTCAACTACAAATAAAATGAATCAAAGCAAACATGTACACAAGCATGTTCTTTTTAAATTTTCCAATATAAAATGTAAAAAAAAAAAATCACTTCATTTCACCACCTGGTGGTCTATGATATGTAGTGCTTTTCTTCTGTGTCTGTTTTTTTTTAACTAACTGTGTACTGATGACCTTTAGCTAAGCATGTTGTTATCCACACTTAACTAACTAACTAAATAAATAAATAAATCTGAGTGGGTGTCTGACATATGTGTGCCATTTTATCTCATCCATGGCACTGCAGTAAAAAGAATATGGAATATACTATGCTCTGTAAATAGCAGTTGCACACTGTGGTAAAAACAAAGATATAATGAATCTGGCATTGATGTCTAGCTTTTGGTCTACTTTGCATTGTCAGGCAGATGGAGAACAGGTGTGGTAGTAATCAGGCCTGGGTGTGACTAGAAAAATTAAACTAAGGTGTGATAAACCACAGTAATGTTTTAACTGGGGCAAAAACACCTTTTTCACACCAGAGGCCAATTTACGGTATTTTCTCCAATTTAATAATGGAAAACCTTCCATTTACCCCTATTTTTAATTTATATATTACAAATAGATGTATTATTTGTGTCTAATAGGGCGAATAGAAAAATATGTTTAAAGTGATCCAAAACGGTCTGACCTATATAAATGGGATGATGCTTTGGTTGGAGTTTTAATGGGAATCCTTAAGTCCAATTGGCGATAACTTGTTACTTAGAAACGTATGAACTTGAAGTTATTCCTTCTTACTATTTTGCAGAAATACCATTTCCAAATAGCTGGTTTAAATTCTGCTTTAGATGGTTTTTTATATAAATCAATCATTCTTATGGTAACCATTTTATGATTGCTGTGGCAACCTTAGGCTACCATTTGGTTTCCCCACTGAATGGGTAAAGACAGGGTAATGCATGCTGATTTCTGAAAAGATGTTACATGAGATTTTTAAAAGTGAAAGTTTGAATGCTGACAGTAATAAGTTAATGAGAAATTAAACAATACACCTTCCAATTTCATTCAGTAAGTAATTGTTTAATATAGCCAACTTGTGGAATAAAAAACCTTTAGCGCACACCGAGCAGCTACTGGAACTAGACTGAAGCATGTTTACTAGCTGGCAAAGTTTTTTTGCTAGCATAATCTGTTAATTGCTCTTATAAAGTCTTACTTTTCTAAAAAAAAAAAAATGATATAATTTTGTTAAAGTACTATCTCAACAAATACATAGTTACTGGGTAGGCTTCTGAACAGGCCACAGCACTGTCATTGTTTTTACATTAAATCCTCATCAGTAAAGATATATAAAACACTGTTTTAAAAGTCCAGAACCATAGGTTCCCCTCATCGCTAGCTGTAGATGGTAGATTATACACTCTTTGCATTACTAGCTGTGTTTTCATGGAGAAAATATTATCACAACCCTTTAAAAAATAAAAGGTAAGCATATAAAAGTAAAATAAAGTAGTATTACTTTTAGATACGAATTATTTCAGTATTAATTCTTACGGTATAGTAATGAAACACAAAGGTATTTTCCACCCTGCGGATGTTTGTGTGTATTTGTATGGTCATTAGACGAGTTCAGATAATTGGATAGTGAAAGTATGTGAATGACAGGTGGTGTTTTGATTTACGGCACTGAACACATTGGAAAGAACTTGCACTACTGTCTGACAGAAGCCATTGCGGCAAACACATCTTAAATTTTTTTAAACCTTATTTTTTTTATTTGTTTTTGAAGTACATGAACCCAGAAACCGTGTGAGCCACTAGCAATAATTCTATCCTTTAGATTATTTTAAAAGTGTTAAACCCTAATCTTGGGAAATATGTCACAATCCAGCATATGTGTATTACGACTAACATGTGTGTTTAGGGATTTCTCAATAACCTAATACAGTCACTGGACAATGGGAAACACGTTGACAATTGCGGCACGTACAGCATTTTGTATAGCCTTAGTTTGGATAACATTGAACATGTATTTGGCTTTTTTTATTTGTGCATGTATCATTTTCTCTTCAGACTTGTGTCTTTAGTCTGAGATAGGGCTATACCCTCTTCCAGTTTGTCAGTACATCTGTACATTTTGTTGCACACATGGTCTCTAAATGTACTTTTACAGTTTTTTATTTGTCAGTTTGCTTGAGTTCTGATTTAACCAGCATGTTTTATTATTAGATTTGCTTCAGGTTTGTCCTGACATCCAGTGAAATTTGATGTAGATTCAACAAGATGCTTTTTGATGTATGTTTAGAGAGCCTCAAAAGTGACGATAGATCATGAATTTCTCGAGTAAAGGCATTGATTCTTTGACCTTTCTCAGGCAGATGGTGACTTTCACAAGGGCATGCCATGAAGCACGCTGGGTTCGTGGGACTCTTTAAGATGAAACAGAAAATACAGTAAGTATGTGTTTAGTTCAAACACTTACAACAACTAAACCATGTGGGCTATAAAACTAAAAATACATAAAGAAACATTTTTAGGATAATTGTTCAGTTTTACAGCGTTAGAACATTTGCCCCGACCTCACCCAATACATGTCACGAACACATTCCTGTTTTCAGATTGTGAGATTAGACGAGAGCCCACTGTACTCATTGCATATATTTGTAAAAAATAAAATGAATAAAACTAAGAGCTTTCACAACACAAACTCCAAGAATTATATCTTCATGCAGGAAATAACAATAGAGCACGGTAACACACAATAAGCAAAAACATTGCGTTAATATGCCTTTTGTGGTCTTGAAACTAACTGTATGTCTTAAATCTCACTCGAAGACATTAAAAGCCTCACGCTTACATGCAAAACTGTGTTCAGTTGATTCTCGGCAACAATTAATGTACTACAGTGGAAGCCAACATATACGAACACACTTTACACACCAACAGAACATGACAAAAGCCAATGTCAATGTTTTTTGATCAGGTCTGTACTAGCTCAGGTCTGTTGCTACTTATCAGATTCTTGGACGAAATAACAAACAATAAACAATAAATATATACATCCCCACCTTAAATCACGATACCCTTTAGGTGATTTAGTCTGCAGACAGATTGCAGCACAAATCGTGGCCTGAAAGTCTTCAGTTCAGGCACACAAATTTTAAAAACACCTCGTTAGATAATGCTGAGTTCTGGCCCTATGGAAGATTTTAAGTACCTATGGGGATGTTGTAACACCATACTTAAAATGATTTACAGGAAGTAATATGTTGTCTATTCTAAAATGGAACACACAATTAAACCCTGTGTTTTAAACATATTTCAACAAGAACAAAGATAATCATAAAAAACAGATTTTTATGTTTTAAAGACCTAGGTGAGCGGGCAGCTATAGTTAAGATAATTTATGGAAGTTGTCATTAACTATCCTCTTCCATATATTACACTAAAGTACACGGTACAATTTTAAAATGCAAATCCTAATAACACAATTAACCATACAAAAACACAGATATCGGGAAACATCTGTGGAATGTGTCTGGATAAAAAAGTTAGCTTTTTTTTGGCCACTACACTTCTAATGCAGTGGGAGTTAGACTGTAGCACCTACGGTATCCCTATGGTAGACAGGATAACTGAAGTTTTAGATGCTCAAAAAAACATCATAGTCTGTGCCGCATTAAGACAAAAAATTTTGTTGATTTGTTCCACTTCATCATGGGAAATTTAACTGATAGCTTAAGTGACACTTTAATAAGCAAGATTAAAAATTTAGAAATTATATAAATATGAGTATAGCAGAACACTTTAAGTTGTATGTGTTTTAATTTTCAGTATGGCTTAGTACACATTTCTCGCATGGTAGGGTGCAAGGAGAAAGCCCAGCTGCTCTCCTAAAAGAAAACATGCGCCCCCCAGTCCTGCAGTTTACTAAAAGCATCAACACAGAGAAGCGCGGAGGAAGCCCATTGGAAAAAAATGTTTTGTGGACAGATGAAGACCAAAATTACATCTTTTTGATTTTACATTTAAAGTGTTTATTTTTGGATGACGAGTTTAAAATTCATCATGCAATTCATAAAATGTTGTCTACACAATAACTAAAAAATAATCCAATAGAAATGTTTGTGGAAGGACCTGAAGGCCAGTTTTAAGGGGAGAAAACAAAAATAAGAAGAGGTCAAGCTGACTAAAATTCAGGACTATTCATCAGCTTACCACGGAAAACATTACTTGCCAGACGTTGTTACACACAGATTGGCATAGCACATACTGAAAGTAAAGGCCCAAACATACTTTTGCCACTCACAAATGTGTTAATACAGGAATTAGACACTAAATAAATGACGCAAGTCGAACTATTATTGTCTTTTTTATATTCATTGTTTAACGTGTTTCTCCTGATAAAGTTTTCGGCCACGATATTAAGATTATTTAAAACCCCTCATATTATTCCCACAGTTGGTGGGGAAATTTTAGTCTCGGGCATTTAACCAATCCGTTGAAAGTGAAACACCACAAACACACCCTCACTAGTTAACACACTAGGGGGCAGATGAGCACGCTGTTAACCGGAAGTCGCGTTGGGCAGCCCTATCCACGGCAGACCCTGGGGAGCAGTTAGGGGTTATGTATGCCCGTGCTTCACGTGCATCTCAGTCAGTTACTGTAGGCCTCCTGGGAATCGAAAACCGGCAAACCCCCTGGTCAACAAGGTTGGCTGCTCTTCTTAACCCACCAGCCCTACCGACCTCTGCCTCCATATAAAAAATTCTGAAGGTTTCAGCAAACTTTCTTTCAAGCATCCCCTGTTTTACAGTCAAATATTTACACTACTACAAGAAGAGCTCTCAGTTCTTGAGAAACCATTGATACAAGACCATCTCATACTAAGGAACCTTTAAAAATTTGATCTGTTGGCCCCAGTAAATGGGTATCCTTTCACTTTTAGCTTTTGTTCAGGCCTCTGCAGGAATACTGAATCGGACCTAAGAATTAAAGCTTAATAAAATAAAAACATGTCCTTAGAGCAAAATAACATCCAGGATTAAGGGCATGCACCATACTACAAAAACATGCAAGTGCAGCAAAAAACTGTCTCACACAGAGCTAACTCAGAAGCCCAGCCTGATTTAAAAACAACAACAATTTACAGGGAGCCATCTATATTTCTCATTTTTGTTCCGTCGTTTTGTCTGCCTGTCTTTTTTACTCGGTATTGTTACTTATGTGGCCTACATCAGGAATATAGCAGTGGAACACAAAGAACTATCTAATAAAATCATCATGAAGGGTTTGACCTCTTGTTGTCCGTAGTAGATTTAGTGAGGAGGTACATTTCAACGAGAGCAAAGAAGAGGAGAAAGACAGACGAGAAAAAGAGAAGAGACGAGGAAAGAAAGAAGAAAGAGAGATCGAGAGAGAGGAGGAAGAGAGAGAGAGATAGAAAGAGATAGAGAGAGTGAGAGAAACAGCGAGACAGAAAGAGAGGGTGGGTGGGTGGAATGGTGTTAATGAGAAAATTACAGCATAATAAGATTTTTACGACATAAATACAGCAAATAAGAATTTCCAACATACAAATTTTGTTGGTCCCATTTATGTAGTACTTTACTAGAACTTACATGGAACATTCAGTCACACATAACTATTTTCAGCCAGAATTTCAGGTATTTTTTGGTTTAGAAGTATTTGTTTAGTCTATAATTAACTGTGTGCATAGCTAATGGGCAATCACCCCACTCATCTCTAAAATCATGTTTTCCTCTGTGTCTGTTGTATACCTAAAACAGCTACAGAAACAAGATGCAAGAAGTTAATTCTGTCTATAGATAAATGAATAAATGTATTAAAACATTAATTTTGTATAAAATATAAATGATTTCATGCTAAATTATTTATTTTGGTTTTACACATATTTAAACTGCCCCATGGTTAAGGCTAACAATAATTCAAATAAATGGCTTACAGTAATTTGCCCCTAGTGATAGTAAGAAAATTAGTGGTTTTGTCATATTTCACATGTCAGCAGGTATGGCCACGTTCATCGTCTTGGGAACACCCTGGGTAGCTCCTTATTTTTAGACTTCATTCAAGCCTCAGAGGCTATTATTAGGTGAGAATAATTAATTTGTGATGTTGATACAGGATTAACTAATTAAACCAAAATAACAAGGACTTCACTGAGATTAAACATGAATTTAATGTATTTAAAAATATGAATATGACTCGTAACATTCTGTCTGCTCAACTCCGTATTTTCACAGCAGGCTGGATAATGAGAGTGAGAATCCCTGCAGGAGTCTGGTTAGCTCTGTGAGTGTTGAAGTGAGCTGAGATAAATTGTTGTGCAGGCCTCTCTTGCGAGTCTTAGATGCATAGTGTATGCTTTATGGTGATGCCAAGTTGCTAGCGACTGGCTTTTTTTACTTTTCTTCTTTAGAGGCCTCATACATCAAAGATGTGAGCAAGTTGTATTTTACCCCAGTTTATCTCAGTTATGATAAATATGATGCGACAGGTATTTTTCAAAGTGTACCTTTACACTTAGTGAGACACAAGTATACTGCATGTTGTCCTCTTTAGATTCAAATGAAAGCCGATGCAAAATAAGAAGACTAATACCTGCTAGGTCATTTCACATTTTGAGCCTCAGTACAATTATATATGGTATCTCTACCGGCCTCCTAATAAACATTTGCTAATCATCTCTTTATGAGCTTTCTAACCCATTTTGCAACACATTTACTTATTAACAGAGGGGAGCTACCGGTAATGCCCGTGACCCATTTCCCCACCACAAGATGCCCTCCAAGATAGCATGCAGATGTGGGGACACCACTTGGCAAACATATATGGTGCTGCTGCGTCCACTGACGGCACTGGATTGAAACGACTGTCATGTTTTTGTCACAAAATGCCCGAAAGTAAAACATTCTTTTTCAAACACATTCTAAAACATGATCTAGCCAGATATTGCAGTCTTGCATTTGCAAATTTGACCCATAAGGAGACCACATCAAAATTTAATAAACAAAATGTGGGTTCACATAAGGATATTTCATTATGAGTACTTGTATGTGACACAAATTGGTTAGTGCAGACAAATCTTGCCTCAATAGTAAGTACATTACTAAATATTATATAGGGGTGTAATTTCAATTTACATTTGGATTAAAATAGTTTTGTGGCTGTCAGATGTAGTGTTCAATTGACTTTTTAAATAGTAAGTTAATGCTCTAGCATTAGAATTAAGTCTATAATTGGTGCAATGTAGGTTAAAATGAAAGATAATGTGGGGCCAGAAGTGGGCCATCGACTTTGTTTGGGCCATCTGGGTTGAGTGTGAGTAGGAGATGTTTATATATTCTGTAGGTTATCTAGTTTCACATTCTGTATAGTTTTGCCTTACCTAAATTATTAAGTTCACAACATAAACTGTGATTACAGACAAAGTGATGAGTGGACAGCTCAGACATGCTACAATTACCTGTGATATATAAATCACAAGGCAATAAGGTCTCATAGGACTTATATGTTAGTAAACTACCGACAATGGCAAAATTATCAGCAATTTGTCATCAAAATCAAGCATTACATTTCTTCCCCTAATCCTAATGTTATACCTGCCTTAAGACAGTCCGTCACTCTAGCCTTCATTTAACATGTACATTCACTCATTACCAAAAGATTAAATTTTGGCATCCACTAATAACACTCATATCTACAATACGCTAAACCACGCCTTGCTTAGTTACTAAAATTACTAGGTAGCAACACAGTCTACACACATAATTTACTACTGTGTAAAACGGTCTTTTTATCTTGGAATAGTATATTATTGCAGTACCCCCTTAATACTTGTACATGTTCACCCTTGCCTCATAAATCAATTATCATTAAATATTAATATGACAAAGGTTAAATGTCTTGATCTGCTTTTAAACATGT
>JAMWET010006374.1:0-74853 GCA_024036415.1 Prochilodus magdalenae | reverse complement strand
GCAGCATCACTCGTAATTCCCAGTAAGCACCACCCACTGTCCCACTGTCCTCTGTAAAGAAACCTCCACTTCTCCCAGCACAGCGCGACTGTCTCCATCCACAATTTTCACACTCTCTTTTGTATTGGGGTATTGGGGGTACGAATATTTGGGGTGTGGATATTTTTATACACCATGTATGGCATGTCCCAGTATATCTGTTTTAGAAATCACATTCTTGAAAAGATAGAAATCTTTACCAGCACACACACATACCCACAATCACTGTCATGGGAGCAGTTGTGGTTGAGTGAAGGTGAAGGGTAGATGGGGGGGGGGGGGGATTTGGGTGGACAGGAGTGAATCTGAGATGCCGTTGCCGGTCTACACTGAAAGCTCCTCTGACGCACTACCACCTGGACCCTCCCCTCTGCCAAAAGCCACTTCCTCCCTGCACCTCCACAGGCAGGCCCCACAGCCGCAGCTCCTCGACACAGCACATACCTCTCTGGCATCCTGCTTGGTCCCAAGTCAGCATCACAGCACTTACCGTGTACCAGGTCTCGTCCATGAAGAACCCCCACTCTCCCAGAGCAGCCAGAGACCGACCAACCATGCCTGACTCCTGTATTGTATTACCATATGGAGAAACAAAGATTTGCATTACACATGTTTATAACTGCCAGTGAAGTGTTTCATATATATGCTGTTTACTGCCTGTATAAATTAAATGTTGGCTTTTATACATTACTTTTCACACAATGAAATTAGTATTAGACTAAGATTCAAAAATCTCATGTTAGCATCTATTCAAAAATTCAGTTAGCATCCTAACGCAGGAAGTGCAAGTACAGTATTAAACTTACTAAAGAGCCGTAATAATAAATATAAATACATATAAGCATATCTATATACATATATATACATGAATGTATAGAGAGCAGCATTTACAAATGAAAGAGTTTTCAACTGTAAGAGTAGTGCATAGTAGATACAGTATGTACACAATGAAAATTAACATCTGATGGTAGAGGCATTAATATAAGAAACACTATGTGAAACATGAGTATACAGTATGTAAACAAGCACAACAGAGCAACTATCTATGCATAATCAATTTTAATGCACAGCCAGTAAAGCTGTTTTAAATACATCCTCAAAGCCCTAATTTATTAAAAGTCAGCACCCAGCTCTGTAATTATTAATAAGAAAGAAAAAAGCAAGGTTAAACATTTTCTTAAGACTTTAATATTTTTTACTGTGAAAATATAGTATACTATATACTGTAACAAGGACACTAGGAGTAGATTGAGGGGGCAGTTTTAAATTAGGAACCAACTGGTGAGTAAGAACAGAAACCAAAGACATCATAAAATAAAAGAAACAATACAACACACCGCTAATAACAAGGACCAGAACAACAGAACAACTGACAGAGAGACAAAGCACTAAGCAAACACAAGGGGAACCAGTAAGAGTACAACTACGCATGCAACACAGGGGCACATAGTTTTCAGCTCCACACTCAATGGTTCCCCGCCCCGCGGTTCCCTGCCCCTACTTATCGCTAGCTACACCCTCACAGTTCTCTTGCTCGACCCGACTGCTTAAACACAAGGCTGCCACTGATTTGATGGTCCTTTTTGCAGCTGATTAATCTAATGTTCCATTCCCACCGTAAATACCACAGCTTGTTCAGGTCCAGAAAAAGCAAAAAAAATAAAACGACCAGCTGCGATACCATTTAAGGCAGAACTGAAAATTCACAAAGCAGCGCTTCAATTCATTATTCTTAGTTTGTCTATTTAAGTTCGGCTAATTAATCACATACACAATTTTTCAGAACCCTTTTCCCCCCAACTGAATAATAAGTCATAACTGAGCTGACTATAAAAAACAAAAATAACGACAGGGTAGCATACAGATGGATTATTCCAAGTGTGTTAATTAAGTATATTAAATAAATTACCTGAACAAACGACTCCTACAGCTATCTTGACAGTAATGGACCACATGTCATGATTACCCCATCCTGGTGGTTCGACAGTGCGTTCAGTGTAGACTCTAATGTACTGCAGGTACACGACTATCCATCCAGAGTTGTGTCCTGAGATCCGGGTCCAAAGCGTTTCCAGGTGCAGTTATAGGCATGCATCAATTTTCCGTTTCAGTCCAAGCTCTCTACACACCACTTGCGACTACGTGCTTTCACTCATTCCCCAGTAATCACCACACACTGTTTGCCCTCATCTGTCCTCCTATGAAGATCCATCCCCACTGCTCCCAGAACACAAGCTGCTGTGCACCATGGGGCGGGCGTCACCACCGTCACACTACAAGGGGGCCCTTTACAACAGAGAGAGAGAGAAATGAGAAGAGTACGAGGAGTGAGGAGAGAGGTAGAGGAGAGAGAAAGAGAGGGAGAGGGAGAGGAGACCAGAGTGAAGAGAAGAGAGAGAGAGAGGAGAGAGGAGAGAGAGAAAAGGACAAGGAAAAAAAAGAGATAAAAAAGAGTGTGTGTGGCGGCGTAGAGTGTATGGACATGAGAGAGAGATGGGGCGGGGGGGAGAAATTTTTAGGGAGGACGGGGAGAGGAGGAGAGGTTAAAATAAGAGGTGTGTGTGGTAGGAGAGATGATAGATGTAGTAGAGAGAGAGAGAGAGACGGAAGAGAGTACTAGGAGCAAATACTAAAGAGTGTGTCGTGAGAGAGATTCTCGACCGAGAGAAGATGAGCATGAAGAGGGAGGAGTAAACGAGGATGTGTTGTGTGAGAGAGAGAGAGAGAGAGAGAGAGAGAGATAGAAGGAGAGTGGTGAGAGAGAGAGGATGGGAGAAAGAGAAGAGAGAGGGAGAGTGAGAGAGAGAGTGAGAGAGAAAGAGAGGAGTAGTGAGATGAGAGAGGGAGAGGAGAGAGAGATGAGAGAGTGATGATGTTTGTGTGAGAGAGGTGGCATCTGTCGGGTGTGAGAGATTAAGAGAGAGGAGAGACGAGAGAGAGAGTGTGGAGAGAGCAGTGATATACCACATACAAGAGTTGCATTTTTAAGGGTTGTTGAGAAATGAACGGGGGAGAACGCAGAAAGTGGCCGTGGTTCAGGACAGTTTCGGCCGGGTTGAGTGTCTCTATTTCTCATTTTCATGTCTGTGTTAAACGGGTGTGGACGGAGTTGCTAATAAGTTTTTGTTTTTTTACCCACCGTTTAAGTCATGGCACCGCCATTAACCACTAGTTATGAATCATCCATTTACCACATACAACACCCTTCTTATACCCACTAGTTATAATCAAACTCCATTTTATCATCATTTTTTATATTTTTATTTGAGGTCATGTTTTTAAAATTGTAAAATTATAAGAAGTCATAGGCGGTCAAAACCATATTAATAATTATCGTGATCTTTCTAAAGCTACTTATCCCCTTCCCCTGGGTGTCCGCGGTGGCTGGGGCATATGGTGAGGGGACTGTCTTAGACCTAACCCACGCACTTATTAGGGTTAGGAACAAACACTGTAAGAACAGCTGGCCAGTCCATTGTTTTTTGGCCCAGGCCAAACAACACATGCCATGATCAAACATTTAGAGGGGCATTCCATCAGCATCTGCTATTCACCTGACAGCATGTCGTTAGAGTGTGGGGAAAGGACATGAGACCTCCACACAGAAAGAACGCTGGACGCCCCAACCAGTAACTGAACCCAGGGCCTTCTTGCTGTGAGGCAACCGTGCTACTTATTGTGCCACAATGCAAACCTATTATTATTATTATTATTATTATTATTATTATTATTATTATTATTATTATTATTATTATTATATTAATAATTTATTGTGTGGGGTAATTAATTATTAATTATTATATTATTATATAATTATTATTAATATTAATATTTGTAGTAGTTGTAGTAGTATTATATATTAAACACAGCATCTAAGAAAACGAGCATCTATGGTATAAATAACCCAGCATGTGTTTGTCCAGTGTTTACCCAGTGCTGGGATGCAAAATAACCCAGGTTGGGTCATTTTCTAGCCCAGCATTTTTACAGTGTTACATGTTGATTTTACGCTTTTTGATTGATAAAATAACTTGATAAAAGATAATAACAGAAGTAGAGAACAAATATTTATAGTCCATAAAAAAAACTTACCAGACTGTCTGGGCGAGAGAGGGATTGTGGAGGAAAGAAGAAGAAGAATGAGAACCACACCAGCTGTCCATCTTCCGCAACCTGCACCCAGTCCGTTCAACTCAGCAGCAAGAAACCAAGCTTCACCTCCTCTACCCCAGAGAAGACTGTAGATCCTGAGAGAAAAAAGAGAGTGGAGAGAGAGATACAGCGACCCACAGGCCGCCCAAGCACACTCAACTATTACCTTATTTAGAAACGAGAAAGAGGAAATCATCACACATTTTCAGTGACAAATCAGAGGAGGCATTTTCTTTTTCCCTCCATATATATCAAAAGAGCGTCAGCGCTGATGAACAGAACTCCACCTCCGTCTCTAGAGGAGTGTGTGTGAGGAGAGGCGCTCACAGCAGTGTGGTGAGAAACACACCAACATACAGGAGACCGACTTCAGAGAGGAAACACTCCAGTGTAATACAGCACTAATGCTGCACCTGCAGAGACACACTGATAACCATCTCACACTCACACACACACACACACACACACACACACTCACACACACACACACACACACACACACACACACACACACACACACACACACACACACAGTTTCAGGGTTTAGTAGAGGTACAGAAACTCAGAAAACTAGTTTAGCTCTGAGTAAATATAAAACAAAACTTATTCTCAGTTATTTTATTTATTTGAGCTGAAAATGCTGCGGTTTAATTATTCTGCTATACGGAGCGTATCACCTTGTGTAAAGATGATCACAACTAATACAGAATAAGCTAATTATTTACCAAATGCAATTAATTAACTAATTATGATGAATTTAATAAACACTATATACTTTTAGTATAATTTAATACCTTTTAATAACAATCATTAAACTTTTAGACACATCATTAAAGTTCAGCTCCTACAGAAAGTGCTGTAATCAGTGCAGTACACAATATTCTCCACTAGATGGCAGTAGAAGATTATCAGTGAGTTCTGCGCTCACAGAGAGGAAGAGTTTTTACTGCCAGTGGTCTATTGTGGTTTCTGTGACACAGATACATAAAATAGATAGATACAAATAAAATACCATATAAAATAAAATGCCTCATAAGAACATTTCATTTCATCACTTTAATTTAAATATTAAGAATTTGCATCTCTGCGCAGTGTCAGTTCTCTACAGGTGTGATACCAGAACACTGAAATTAAATATGAGATGAATGTATGTGAGGGAGCAAAACATTTTAATAAAGACATTCTGGTGGATTTTGTCCTTTTTTAGATTTTAAAACAATAATTATAATTTTAGGAAAGATTTGAGAAAAGATTCCATCCAGAACTAGAATCTATGGGTTCAGTCCTTTGGGTCCTGGTTCACTGTGATGAAGATCCTGTTCAAACGCACATATTCTTAACTAAACACCAACTCAACATTCACAACTCAAACACAGTTTTCTCTATACACACTAACTCTGTTACAACTACAGCAACCTGGTTCAGTATCCAGGTCATTTCTCTCAGAGCACCAAGCGCAGAGTCTCTGTTCAAGAGTAATTCATAAAAGTCAATCACTGTCACAACCACTGTCAAAAAAAACTAAACTCTGGGAGGGGTCTTGTTAATCTGAACGGTCTTCAGCATTTGCCCACATGTTTTCATCTAGATCATCACATTGATATTGTTCCCTTGCCACACACCTGGGATAGAACACTCTTGGTATGTGTTGTCCACCCCCGGTGGTCTCTTCAGCTGATTCTGTCTGCTAGCGGTAGCATCCATTGCTCTCAGGAGGACCAATTTGGGACATGGTGTGGCCTGATTCGATCGTACTCTTCCACCTCCAGGCTGAATAAAAATTCCCTCAGTGGGGTTGAGCCAAGGGAAGTTGAGGAAAAGTAGGGTGTTGAGTAAAGTGGGCAGGAGGAAAGAGGACAGCATTCCTTAGATGGTCTGCCAAAGCAGTTTGGTAAGACATTGAGAATGGTGGAAATGGTACATTGTCCCATGTAATCACAATGGCCGAAAGAAGGAGGTCACTGTTTATGGGACCAATCTGGCATCTAGTGAAAGGGACCCAAACCAGCACTTGAGATTGCAGCACACATTATGATATTCCTCCTCTACTGACCCAGGGGGCATTAATGTGGTTCTATTTCCCAGTATATTTCTATTTCTAACCCACCGGCGGTTAGAAAGTGTTAAATCCTGCTTCGTCCACAATTAATGGGTTTGTGTGGGGTCCGATTCAGACTTCCAAATCCATGACTCTCTACAAGAAATCACACACAGTATTTGAACACAACTGTCTGTCTCTCCTGCTTTTAGACATTACTGTTACCTAAATGTTTCCATTGCAGGGTGGTTATAGTGTTAAACTCTCTATATCACACGATTCTAATCAGTGGATATAGGATCGACACACCACACTGGACATATTGACGGCAGTTCCTTACCCCTCTCACTGTTCCTTTCAAAAAGTACCGTGTACAAACTGTTTCCATGTGAAACTCTGTATTGGTCCAGAATCGGGCCAATTGGTTGTCAGGCTAATGTTTTTCACACTGTTGAAATCACTGTAACCTGGTTAAGTTTTATTCCACTGTCAGCAATGACCATGTCTCCTACAATGGCAATGGTCATGGTCTGTGTAACTCCCCCAGAGAGGAGGCAACGCTGCATCCTTTAACAGTTAAGGACCAAAATTACTTACATGTGTAATTAGCGGTGGCAAGCGGTGCCTTTGCAAGTTACTATAAGATACAGCATCATTAGTATATTACGTGTAGAATGTGCAGGTTGTGTTAACCTGTTTAGTTTTGTTTATTGTCCCAGATAATGGAGGCCACAGCCGACCGTCTGAGGTAGGCTGCCACTCTTTCAACGCAGTCTCCCTCCGGTGACAGACCATCTGATTATTACATGGTCTATAATGGTGGCTCTAAAGTTCACATCAGTGACAGTAGTTCTTACTCTAATTAAACGCCATCAACGCATTTTGGTACCTCCTCTCCCTCTCGCTCTCCCTCTCCCTCTCCCTGGCCCAAACTATTCCTCTTCCCTTGTCCCAGGCTCGATTTTTTCTTTCCTCTGTTTCACTTCTCTCTGCTCCCTGTGCCCACACTGGGACCAAACTAACCAGCCCATACAAGCCCCTGTGTTTATGTGTCCCATGTCCCTGGACAGCACCTGGCTGTGTCTCCGACTGGGAATTGGAATCAGCTGTGGTTGGGTCTATTACTGCATGTTATTCAATGATCTGTACTTGCAAAAATGTGCTACAACGTTAGTGACTGGATAATTGTGGAGTTGGGGCAGGTAGCAGCAGACGCTTAGGTGTAATTGGGTATTATGGTATGTTCAGTAGTGTCGGTAGAAGTTTCATAGTGTCGATATAGTGTGAGAGATGCTGTCGTCGGTGAGTTGTACACCAAGAAACCTAACACTGCTGACCCGCTTCACTTCAGCTCCATTGATGCACAGCAAAGAGTGACCACCCCTCTGCAGCTTCCTGTATCATCTCCTTAGTTTTGCTGATGTTGAGACTGAGGTTGTTGTGGTAGCACCACTCTGACAGGGCGCTGACCTCATCACTGGCAGTGTCTGTGATGTGGCATAGGATGGTGATGTCATCGGCAAACTTGAAGATGATGTTGGATGTGTGTCTGGCTACACAGTCATGTGTGAATGGGTAATACTAGAGGGGGCTGAGGACACAACTTGGAGGAGCCCCTGTGCTCAGAGTCAGAGTGTAAGAGAAGCTGTTTGCTACTCTCTTCTACCTGCCAGGAAGTCCAGAATCCAGTTGAGACTTCATACCAAGTCTGTGACCCTGGGGATGAGCTAGGTCACCCTGTAGACTACATCATCACACATAAGCTCACAAATCATTATCAGTCTGCAGTAGTCACAACACGTACTGTCTGTGGTTGTGGTTGGGGTAGCTCAGTGGGTAACACCAATACTCAGGGTGCCACCTCTATGTGTGGGAGACTGGGGTTCAAATCCCAGCCTTGGTGACTATGCTGAGCTACACCAATCAGAGTCCTTGGGCAAGACTCCTAACACTACGTTGGCCTACCTGTAATCATGAACCTTGTAAGTCGCTCTGGATAAGAGTGTCAGCTAAATGCCATAAATGTAAATCTGTAAGGGCACTTTCTCCCTCATATTAGGAGAAGAGAGAGGCATGGCACAAGCTCAGTTTGCTTGTTACCTGACTTTAAAGAACAATACTCCTTTCTATTAGAGCAGTGTTAGAACATATAGACTGTAAGAAGAACATTGCAAAAGTGACCAGCAAAGCCTTAAAGGCTTTAGTCAGCTCACACATAGTTTCTTCAACAGGGATTTTGCTGTCACATGACCTAAACATGGCATCACCTATATGTGTACCCTCATCCCCTAATAATAAAATGGCTCATAGAAGCTTATATAGTAATTTGTATCTCAGATGAGTTTACAAAATAAATAAAATCTAAAAATAATTTAAGAACTAATTTTACCATACAGTTTCATCTTTAAGGTCATAAACTTTTTAATTATTTTATTAATAAAATCCACAGCATCAAACAGTCTCTATCAGCTTTACTATAAGAACAGTTTATTACTAAAACAGAGATTAAATAAAAAGTAAAAAAAATCACGTAAGAAAAATAAAGCAATAAACATTAAAACTCCAAAACCTCAGAAATCTCCTCTTTACACCGTGTGTCATTATACTCTGTGTGTGATGATCTGCAGGAGAGAAGTTCAGGACTCTTTTAGATCTCAGTACATCATAAGATACATTATAAAAAGCTCTACCTGTGAGGATATAATCTCAGATTATCAGTATAATAATCACACAATCATTATAAGATGGAAACAGTAGAAGAGAGAAGATCCTGAATCCTTTATTACAGTCAGCAGTAAAAAGTGAAACTGGATTTATAATAAAGTCATTTCCTGCGTTTGAAGAGGTTCGTCTGTAATTTCCTGAGGAAAGACACTGGCTGTGGTCTCTCAGTCACATGATTCATCTCTGTCTGAGGCTCCTCCTCCTCCACGTCATCATAGTCTGTAAAATAAGAACATTAATCTCAAATAACACGTCTTTATTTTATAGCACACTGTATGTCCAACCCAGTACATACAGCACTATGTAGCATCTGTTCAGTACTGCAGACTGAAACTCAGATCAAGCTGTTCATTAAAGTCAACCTGAAATCAAAAAGGACCTTTATACCTTCTTAGTTCATGTGTCTGATCATATTCAGCTCAGTTCATCACATCACATCACTTATAAAGCTGAATTCTTCTTTACCTGTAATCTTCTATCAGAATGTAACACTGTTTATTTATCATACGCCATAAATAATGTAAACATGTTTCAGCAGAATTCCTGTACACAGATTTAAATCTCTCCCTCCACCTTCCTCATTCATGTACATCTGAATGTAGCATCATACACAGCAATATCAGCCACTCACCTTTAACCCCTCCTACATCCTGTTCATCAGTGATGACATCATCATAGCTCTCTGGTGTGTCCACTACACCAACATAGGAAGATCAGTTTTAACAGTATGATGTGTTTACTGAGTTGAAGCTTCAGTGTAAATGATTTATCTACATTCAGTAAAACTTACTCAGCATAATGTTGGAGTTTGGTCCAGTAACAGCATCATCATAGTTATCTGTCATGTCTTCTGTCAGAATGTAGATCAATATCATTAAATCAGCATCAGTATCATCAGTGACTGTGTTCATGTTGGAGATTACAGTAGTGTTACATCACTAGTCATACCTGTTACAACAGCTGAGCTCTGATCAGCAGTGATGACATCATCATAACCCTCTGCTACGTCCTCTACACCAAAACACAGAGAAATATAAAGAATATTAAATCATATTTTATACAGTTATATTTATCAGATGTTTCAGACACAGTCAGTAATGTGAGACTGTTTACTTGTTTACAGTAATTTAATAAAAATAAGATTTGGAGTTATGATGAGAATATGCTGTGGGCACTAAAACCCCCTCCTGCACGTATGTGTAGATGACCGCTGTAACAGAATGATTCAAAAAGTCATTGTACATATAGACTATCAGATTATTCTATTTTCATAACATTAGTGATGATTTTAATCTCTACTTAATCTAAAAACTAAAACCCCCCAAACACAAACACAGCTGCTACACCATCAGAGATCTGTCCAGCAGTGATGACATCATCATAGCTCTCTGCTGGGTCCTCTTTTGCTGATTCACCTGAATCAAATAAAAGCAGACTGACTTTACAAACAGTGCAGTCATATTTTACACTGTGGTTTAATGTACAGATAAAATCAGGTGATTCATTAATAAAGGACCCCCACTTATCAGACCACTGGTGATGACGTCATCATAGTATTCTGTCTTTACTCCAGTCAGAGACTTTCCTGCAAACAGAGGAAAATGAATCACTTTAATTAAATAGAGAAATAAAATCCTGATTCAGAGACACTTTCAGTGTGTAACTCCATTAAGATCCTGCAGGGAATCATTTCTGAACTAGAGATCAATCAAACCTCTAATCAGAGAGACACACTAGACTCACTGTTAAAGAGAGTTTCACTCTGAAACAATAAAGAGCTGTAAGTGATACTAGAGAACATGAAGAACTAAAATGGAACTGAATTAAAGTAAATCACTTTCCTCATAAATACTGGACACTGGGGTGGAAGTAAAGCTCCACTGAACACACATATACATGCAGCACATTTGATTATGATTCATTTAAAATCTGATCTTTTAGTTTTAGAACTGTGTTGTGCTGCTGCAGACAAATGGTGGTCACATGTAATTCAGTACATATGACTGATTAAATATGACTGAACACATGTAATCAGTTACTCCACAGATTCAGTGCTGTGTTTCAGATATTACAATTACTCTCAAACATTAGATTTAATATTTATATATAATATTTAATATATAATAAACATGTTCATAATGAAGCCTCTCATTTCTAAATGGTGAGTGTAATATTTCTCAGTGTAGTGGAGTTTAACACACACGGTCCTCTTACCTGAGAGAAGCTCCTCATCCACATCCTCATATCCTGAATGCTGTGCTTCAGAGAGGACACTTCCTGTTAGAGGAGAACAGAACATAAACACATTCAGAATACAGAACCTCCCACAATCCCCTGAGTGCTGTGGACCAGTGTGAACTGGGTTAGTTATGGGGAGTAGTATCAGTACAGACAGTAGAGGGCGCTCTTAGACACACCACAGGCGCAGACAAACCCCCTCCACCTATGCCCTACCAACCCATACCCTTACACACTTACACTACCACACACACATTTATTATTATCCCTCACTCTCTCTCTTCATTCAGTCTCTCTCACTCTCACACTCTCTCACTCTCACACACACACGTTCTGGTCTTTTACCTGAGAGAAGATCCTCATCCACATCCTCATATTCTTCAGAGAAGATACTTCCTGTTAGAGGAGAACAGAACAGTCATGAAACACAGAATGCAGAACCCCCACAATCCTCTGAGTGGTGTGGGTCAGTAGGATCTACAGGCAGGGAACAAGTTAAAGAAGGAGAACTGAATAAATGAGTGGAGAATGTGCAGGTGCTTCCACACAGGTGTGCTGCATGATACAGTTAACCATTTAACATCCGGCCATGCTCTGTGATATGTGTACAAATGCTGATCGTCCCCAGTTCACCTTGATCTTGGCTTAAGAAGGTCAAAGTAAAAGATCTGAGTGTCTCTGAAAGAGGGTTTATTGTTGAGGCATGGAGCTTCAGTCCTAAAGTCTGCTCACTGGCTAGTGTTCCAGTAAGAACAGAGACTAAAGGGACTAAATCTGTATTTAGATCTTTGGGAAAGACATCAGTAAACAGGGCTGGACATTGTGGGGTAAAGGGCACATTCAGTGATCCTGATACTGGTGTATTACTGTGATATGGAACAAACAGAAAAGTAACTGTTATTATTTTATTTATTATTAAACTGTATTTAACGTACACAGTCATGGACACATAATACTGGACATATAATACTGGACATATAATACTGGACATATAACACTGGACATATAATACTGGACATATGGCCTGATGATTTATTGCTTAGCTGTCAGTAAGTTTAATGGATCTAAATTAAAATCAGGTGTAGAAATGATATAAAGCTGTCTGTCCACTCGGACCACTCTGTAAACTGAGAGTGCTCTAAAACCAAAGCCGAGATTAATCTCAGAGTATATGTAAAATCATTCCTGAAACATTAGAATGATTTTAAGCTCCACCAGCTGAATAATTTGGACATAATATGAAGTTTATTTCCAGATATGTCTTTAGGGAGGGGTGAGAGCGCTCATTCATATTGTTATTGACTCTCTTATTGGTCACCTGCTCATTCAGTCACTCACTCATGTCACTTGGTCACAATAACTGACCTGGTCACTCACTCATTCGGTTACTCACCCAGTCACTAAGTAACACTGGCTCATTTGCTCAATCACTTGGTCATTCAGTCACTCACTCATGACTCACTTATCACTTGGTCACTCATTTGGTCCAGCTCTTGGTCATGTGGTCTCTTGGCTACTCATTTGGTCACTCGGTCACTAACTCATCACAGGTCACACACTCATTCAGCCACTCAGTCATGACCCACTTATTACTTGGTCACTCACTCGGTCAAGTGGTCACTTAGTCATTCACTCTCTAATTGGTCACTCAGTTTTCACAATTCACTTGGTCACTTACTCACTCTGTCACTCATTCCATTACTCACTCAATCATTTGGTCACTTGGTAATCACACAATTACACACAATCACACAATTACTTGATCACAATTACTTGATCACTCTGTCACTCACTTATCATCAGCTCAGTAGTAAGTTTGTCACTGAGTCATTTAGTCACCTGGTCATTCAATCACTTGGTCACTAACTCATCCCTCATCTCACACTCATTTAGCTACTCACTCATGGATGATGTATTAATTGGTCACTCACTTGGTCATGTGATCACCTAGTCAGTCTGCCACTTGGTCAATTGATGATCTACTTACTTGGTCACTTGCTCCATCACTCATTAGTGTTAAGAGTCTTGCCCAAGGACTCTCATTGGTGTATCTCAGCATAGTCACCCAGACTGGGATTCGAACCCCAGTCTCCCACACGTAGAGGTGGCAGCCTGAGTAGTGGTGTTACCCATTGAGCTACCCAACCAGTAACACTGACTGATTTGGTCAATCACTTGCTTATTGAGTCAGTTCATTACTCGGTCACTCCGTTACCTCGTCAATTGGTCTGTTATCACTTAGACAGTCTGACTCTTTCTCTCTCCCTCTCACACACACACACACACACACACACACACACACACAGTGGAACCCCCCGACCCCCACTCTCTCTCTCTCTCTCTCTCTCTCTCTCACACACACACACACACAGTTGAACACCCCCTCCCACCCCTGCCCTGCACTCTCTCTCCCTCTTTCTCTCTCACTCACACACACACACGAACGCACGCACACACACACACACACACACACAGTTGAACCCCCCCCCACCCCGCTCTCTCTCTCCCTCTCTCGCACCTGCAGCTGTGTGGTTTCTCTGTAAGTCCTAAAATGGAAGCTCTACAGGATGAGACAGTTTAACTTCAGCTGCCTGATAGATGCTTATCAGCAGAAGTAGCTCACTACACTACATGTAGATCTACTCTACTGTACATTTCATCTAATATACACTAAACTATCATATAACTCATTTACTCTCATAATAACCATTTATCTTCATTCATAAGGTCAACTTAATCCTTACTGGCATGTTCTTAGGAGAACAGAAGTTTACATCTGCAGATGTGTTAATACTTTTTCATTGTTTCACTAATATTAACACAAAACTCACATAAAAACAAAAACGTTAGTTTAATAACAAAAGAAAAACACGTCATATAGTCATATCTACATTCAGCACTCATCTGAACCACAGTCTACTGTAGTTACTCAGTAATCAGCTGTGATCAGCTGCTGGCTGTAAATATGGGTGAAGGAGAAGTAAGTAGTAACTGGATATTTTATTTTATGTTGTGTTTTTTCTATACTCAGTGGAAAAGGTGAGAATAGTGAAAAGCAACATTGACCCAAATGAAGACACACCGGAGGCCAGAGACAGTATTTGTCAGTAGAGGGGCGTGTAGTGTGTAAGCTCCTGTGTAAAGGTGATTGTGGTAACAGGGTCTGGGTTAGACTGTCTCCCCTTCATAAGTCATAATTACTGACATGATGTTTAAGGCTTTATCAGAATTTTACTGGGATGTTCAGCTCAGTATGGTATGTGTGCTGAGGCCTTCTCTTTAGGCCCCTTGACACAGTCCTCCCCTCTACTGACACTTACTCATCCCTGGAGTTTGGAATCATCTGAAGCAGCACTGCCCTCATCCTCTCTCACCTTTACTTCTAGAGTATGTACAAGTAGAGGAGTGTTTTTGGTGGGGAATAAATATTACACTGCACTGAAATGTAGTTCTGGTTTCTGATCAGGTTTAAACATCAGCAGATCTTACAGCCCAGACATTCAGCATTAATGCAGGCTGAACAGGTGGAAGGAGGATTCACTCACCTGGTGTTTAGTGTCTGATGGGAAAGTTTGGTTTTGGGTCATTTGTTTAAAGCTCTGTGGATTTTAGATCACTGTGTGAAGAAGGTGCTCTGTTCTGGCCAGTGAGACGTATGTGTTAATATCATGTGTTAAGTGTTTTGAGAATAAGACTTCTGAATAAACAAAGTGTTCAAGCAGCTGAGAAACCTGTACTACACTGAGAAAGCTGTACTGAAGACATGATTCAGTTTACTCCACTAATCCTCATGTAGAGCACTCCATACATCACTCACCCCTTCCAGTCGAGTCATTTCTGTTAGTGACGTATCTGCGGTCGATCTCCTCATAGACTGCCTCAGTCAGAGTCTTACGCCTCCTCTTAGAGAGCACTGTGAGGGAGACAGAGAGGAACATGGAGGCAGTTCAGTAGAAGAGAAGACTGATGACAGATTGAAGGACTAATGATGTTTAGAGAATGTACAGAAAGTGGATTGTAGATGATCTCTGAATCTCTCTACCTCTCTTGAGCCGTCTGTTCTGGTACAAC
Organism: Prochilodus magdalenae; assembly: GCA_024036415.1. Classification (NCBI taxonomy): domain Eukaryota; kingdom Metazoa; phylum Chordata; class Actinopteri; order Characiformes; family Prochilodontidae; genus Prochilodus; species Prochilodus magdalenae. Next base: position 59,591 of record JAMWET010006374.1, on the reverse strand, counting down.
AGCACAACCAGAAAAACTAAGGCTAGGAAGAGCAGCACTCCCAGAACCAGGAGAGACACCGGATAAACGGACGGAACAGCAGATGATGGAGTGGTTGATTGTTTTGCTGGCTGACCAACTGCAAATAATAGTACAGAATAGAAACTGTAGATTACTGAACGATCTGTTTAGAATAATTTTGAAAATGACCTGAGACATTAAGATGTACCTGTGGTAGTGGGGGTTTTGGAGGTGGTGGAGGTGGGGGTTGTAATTATGGGTGCAGGAGTAGAAGGTACAGGTATGTCTTCATGTAAAGAAAGAAAATAAAAAACTTAAATTGCAAAAGTTACACTGAGTAAAGAGAAATGAAAGTTAATAGGCTGTTTAAATTATGGATTTATATAGTTTAAGCATGGGCGTGGTAGTGGGGGGAAAAGTGGACCTGACTACCCAGGGCCCGAGTAGGGAGAGGGGCCCATTATTTTTGCTCACGTTTCTCGTGTACTGGCATGGATAGGGGCCCACTAACATTGAGAGTGTACAGGGCCCAGAATTTGTCATTTTTCAGCTTTTGACATAGTTTATTATCTGTTTGCAGTTTTTGTGAGGTTGGAGATACAAGATTATTACAACGTTGCTAACAGCAGAGATATGTCAGTAGCATAGAACAGCATGAACAAAAGCGCACCAATCAGCTTTTCATTGCAGCTTCATAGACAATTAACACATAGATAAACAGAAACTCCAGAGTCAGAGACTCCAAAAACTAGTAGACTCCTCTGACCTGCACAGGTGACTCCTACGTGCTGCCTGTGGGAGCAGTCAGTGTGGTTCTTCAGGGAATGAGGACAGTCCCACAGGTGAATCTCATTCCCTCCACACTTCACTCTGCTCAGCCAGACAGGCCCTGAACCAGCACCAAACACAATACTCCCATTAACTGGCCCACAGCCCAGCTGCCTGCAGACCACCTCAGCATCCCTGATGTCCCACAGATCATCACAGACAGACCCCCAGTCAGTGTTATGATATACCTCCAGTTTCCCAGAGCAGCTTTCATTTCTTCCACTCAGCCTGAGAGGCAGGTGATCTACATCACACACATGAAAAGAGTCCCAGAGTTCATATCATATGGCACTACCACAAACCAGTCATAGTACACAGTAACAGTCATATCCTGTGTAACTAACCTATATACTATAATAAATAATCATCTCAGTATTATCATTTACAAAGGAACAAACTGATCATGAACAGTGCGACATAATGTAAATGTTTACATTTAATTTAGAGAACACTAAGAAAGTGAATACATGTAACACAAGGCAACCTGCTGTATGTTATTTAGAAAGATAAAGAGTGAAACGTCAGTAAAAAGTAATCCTCTGTTTTGTATATTAATGAAATGAATGTTCTTACTTGAGCACTGTTTCTCATAGAGAGATGAAGAACATGTCTGATGAGTGCGTTGCCGGCTTTTGCCTGCAATGACAACAAAACATAAACCGGAAATGCAATAAACACCCAGATCACCCTGTCTGTAAGTGGACTGATTATTTAACTATTTCAGATTCAAGTTCATCTAAAATATTTTTACTTATTTTAATACACACACAAAATGGCAAAACATAGGCATGTAATGGTCTTACCAATGGTATCGTCAGTGAGTAAATCAGAATTAAACAAATAGATAATGGAACTTAGTATGGAACTTTTTATTCATGATTTCTTTAAATGTTGGAATCCTGTGAACTTGCAGACAGTTTTTCTGATTTTTTTAGTTTTTCTCACCAAATCCATCAATAAAAACCATTACACACTCATCGTTAAAAGAACAGTTGTGCCCAGAAGGGAGTGGTGGTGGGATTGCAGTGCTATTGGGAAGGGAGATAAAGGACACCATTAACAATAAGTGATGACACATTTAGACTGATGTGGACCATATTTACTGAGCTACACATACAGAAGTGGTGTCTCTCAGTATGGCTACGGACCAGCCATCCCATGCATCTTAAATATTCTCACACAGTCTCTGCAGATTTTGCAGTAGGGGTGGAGGTGTAAGGACACCAGGCCTTCTGAAGATGTGACTGTTCAACTGTTCAACAGAAGTGGGACTCATGACATTCCATGACAGTCTGGCACAACATCATCGCAGTCTTTGGTGATGTTGACGTGATGTTAGTGGGAGTCATCATAATGGCCTGTGTGAATATAGTCTTGTGTTTCGCAGCCGTCTGCTCATGGTGCTGGCACTAACACGACGATGACTGTCGGAGGGGATCACTGATCACACTAGGTCAGTTAGGTACAGCGATGAGGCTCGTCCTTGCTTATGTCACATGCGTGGCCGAGCATGAAACTTGAATCGTTCTCATGTCTCACAATGTCAAACCAATCTGCCAAGTTTCAAGCTGGTCAGCTGAGCACTTCTGGGCACAGCTATTTGGACCACTGTTTTGCACAGATGTGTATATAAAAGCACTATAATCTCTAGAGACTGCCTACCTGAGCAGGTAATGCGAGCAACCTCATTGCTGTTATCACAGTTGTTCTGTCCCCAGAGAGAAGATGGGCAGTGCCACAGAGTGGTGTCATGTTTCCTACATTTCACATCATCCAGCCAGTTAGGAGCTGATTCCACTCTTGCTCTGCCCCAGGACTCACTGCTAGAACTTCCACAGTTCAGCTCTCGACAAACCACACTGGCTGTTTCATCAGACATTCCATTAACACACACATTACCCCAGGACCCATTATAGAACACCTCCAGATTCCCCTCACAGCCCTCAGTGAGTCTGAACTCTTTATACTCTGGTGGGAGAAAAATGACCTCACTTTAAATGAACTACTTATTACGTATTAAATAGTATTAAAATATGCCACCTTAAACTTTACTTTAACTTTACTATGAATGTCTTTTCACAAATTTTCATCCAGTTTGTATTTCAGCAATTTCAAATGTGCTGTATGCATCTTTATAAAATTTTAAAAGACTGGATAGCTTCATGATTATCTGTCAGATACAGCTGTCTCAAAATATTAAAAATAACATTTAGCACACACTACCTGAGCACACCACTCCTACATCATCCTTGTGTCCACATTCATCCTCTCCACACAGCTGAAACCTGCAGTTCCACAGAGATGTCTCATTCCCCTCACACTCCACCTCATTCAGCCATATGGGTCCATTTCCAGGTCCGAACTGGGCCGGTACCGGGGCACTGAGAGCCACTCCACACTGCAGCTGTCTGCAGACCACCTGTGCATCCTCAATACCCCACAAGTCATCACACACTGTCCCCCATGATCCGCTGTGGAATACCTCCAGCCTTCCTGCACGGTCTCCTCCAGAACCAACCAGCCTGATGGAGCTGTGAGCTGACTTAAACTTACCTACACACACACACACACACACACACACACACACACAAACACACGCACACACACACACACACACACACACACACACACACACACACACACACACAGACACATTACTCACAAATTAGGGCTGTTTCTGACTGTAATGTATTATTCCTGTTCTATAAAATGAAGTAAATGAATATCCTGACTATATAAACAATAAAGATTATAATATATTTTGGGAGATTTTTGGGAGGATTGTTATCAACATTTATCCTTTATCTCTTACTAGAGCAGGTGAGTGAGAGCTGTTCTCCTGAACTGCAGGGCTTCTCCTGAACTGCACTGCTACTGCAGTTCCCCAGATGAGCTTCACTCCCAGAACAGCTATAACCCGTCACACACATGTGTCTGTGTTCAGGACTGGATGGAGAGGAGCTGGAGAAGTTGAACACAGAGCCACAGCCCAGCTGTCTGCAGACCACAGAGGCCACAGACCCACTCCAGAAGTCCAGCAAAACTCTCCTCCACTCCTGCTTGAAGTACACCTCCACCTCCCCATCACACTCCGTCCCTCCAGATAACCGCACTCTCCCCTCATGAAATGCCAGAGAGGAACCTGAAGAGAGAACATACAGTAATACACATATTTTATTTGTAACAACAGACTGTTTTACTTTTTCAGAACAGCAGAACTTAGTTTCCATAAAACACATTGAGAGACTCACCATTACAGATGACTCCAGCATCCTGTTTATGAGAGCATGCAGCTCGACTCCATGATGAAATGGGACATTTTGACAGGTGGGTTTCGTTCCCCTGACAATCAAACACATCAGCCCAGATCCGGCCACTCCCCTCCCCAAACCAGTCTGATCCCACCACAGCCACAGCACTCCCACACCTCAGCTGACCACAGAGGACACTGGCAGCTCTCATATCCCAGCTTAAATCACACACTGTGCCCCACTCACTGAGGTACTGGAGCTCCACTCGGCCAGAACAGGTGTCTAAGTCGTTCACCAGCCGAAATCCTATGTGACCTGAAACAACATCACATTACAGGAATGAACAGCAATAAGTGCAGCTCAGTGCAGTAAATTGAACTCAATTATAAATGAATACATTACCAGCACACACCAGTCCAACATCACTGTCATGGGAGCAGTTGTGTTTGAGTGAAGGTGATGTTGGACAGGAGTGAATCTGAGATTCGTTGCCTCTACACTGAAACCCCTCTGACCACACCTGACCCTCCCCACTCCCAAAAGCAGCTCCTCCCAGGACCTCCACAGGAAGCCCACAGGCCAGCTGTCGACACACAACCTCTGCATCCTGCTGGTCAAAGTCAGCATCACACACTGTCCCCCAGGTCTTTCCATGAACTATCTCCACTCTCCCAGAGCACAGGTGGAAACCATCAGTAAGTCTGGGCTTTCTGTGACCTGTATTAGAAGTATACAGACAATATGAACAATGTAGAAAAAGTAGCAGGTTTACATTAATTTAACACTTATAAAATATTTTATTAAATAAAATATTAAATAAAATATTTATTTATAAAATAAAACTAAATATAAATATAAATATGGATAAACTAAATACTATATATATATATGGATTTTCGTATATAAGGATTTTCGTTAATCGAGATTTCAAGCATATTAGACAATATAGACAAAGCATAATCCCAAAACATGCAGACATGTGCACACAGAATCTGGGTTGCAAACAGAACAGTAAAAAGTGTGAACCTTATTGTTTGTCCAGCCATCCTCCGGGCTTTTAATGTGGTTCCTATTATATTTAATTTCAAGCTGATTTATTTTTGTCCAAGACCAGTGTATAGCAGGTCTTATAGCCTGTGGAGTCACCAAGAAATTTGTGAGTCTGAATTTATCCAGGTTGCTTACCTCATTCTGGGATGCTTCCCCTCCCACATGACTTTAGATATCAGAGAGTTTACTTCAATATATACACTCATCGCCAAAAGAATAGTGGCACCCAGAAGGTGGTCCAGCAAAGTATATGAAGCTTTTAATGACTTCTATCGATCTAGAACGGCCTGAATTGTCTGCATCAGAGAATGAGTTTTCTTTCATCATTCTTAGTGGAGTCATCAGTCTGAGTGGATTTTGATTCCTAGACTAAATTGCAAATAAGTTGCATCAGGAACTGATGGGGGTAACTTTATTAATTTTGTCTAGCTAATCTAATACCCTACATCTCAAACAGGTGAATGATTGGTGGAGGAATCTATATTGGCCAGATATAGAATTATGATGTCTGCATATAAAACATTTGATGTACAGTAGCATATTTTGTTATGGACATGATGAATGCTTTTTTGGCCTCCAGACTGAGGAAGACAACAGAGGGTAAGAGGGGACACCCTTGTTTTGTTTCACGCTCTAATAAGACTAATAAGTCTGCTCTTGAGCTGCTCTGTAAAAACAGGGATAGATAGAAGACCGTCACTAAATCCCCATCTTACAGCATGTGGTCTACCTAGGGGTGGTGTGCTTTTAGTGTTATACCACAGTGAGGAATGATCCGATATAAAAACAGGAAACATGTTCTATAGAAAGACTATTCAGCAAGCCCTGTAAGACTGGCGCATGGTGTATCCCTGAAAAGCACCTACCGCATGGTAAATAGAAACGAATACTTCCTATTGGGATTCCAGATTTGGATTTCTGAAACGCCATTCATCTATTGATGAATATAACATTATTAAGAGCATGTGAATACTGTGCATGAATATCTATACCTGAGGTCCGATCTAGAAATGGGGAGATCATTTTATTCATATTACCTCTCAAAAATAAATAGTGCTCTGTAGACTCAACAAAATATTGCAAATGGTTACACAAAAAAACTGGATCAAAATTATTCTGAGCATATATCGACACAAATATGATTTTATATGATGAATTTTAAGCACTAAGTATGGCTCTTACTTAGTAAGTATGGTGTGACTATTGGAATGTTTTTGATAGCATCGTTCCATCAAAACAGAGGGAAAAAAAATACATACACACAACTTGCAGGCAAGAATATGTCCTTCTCCAGGTTTGTGAAATCATACTGTGAGTGTATTCCATGACAGCCAATACATAGTAATCCGTAGTTTCGACATCAGCTTTCATTCATCAGATGATACACAACTCTATATATCAGCCAAACCTACCGAGGCTTTAAACCTAAATAAACTTGAAGAATGCGTTTATAATATCAGAAACCGGATGTCTAACAATTTCCTTCAACTTAATCCAAACAAGACTGAGATCCTGCTACTCAGACCCAATGCAGAGACAACAAAACTTTCACTATTCGTCTTGAATATAGATGGTCACACTATTATTCCTAGCTCAACTCTAAAATATCTAGGCATTATCTTCAATAACAGCTTGTCTTTTGATGCACGTGTCTGTAGCATTGTTAGGACGGCATTCTTCCATCTGCGCAACATCGCTAAATTACGCAATATCCTATCATTAAAAGACACGGAAAGCTGGTGCATGCCTTTATAACCTCTAGGCTGGATTGTTGTAACGCCGGATGCTCAAACAAGGCTCTACATAAGCTCCAGCTAGTCCAGAATTCAGCTGCTAGAGTGCTTACTAGAAATTTAGTGTGGAGTACAAGATTCTACTCCTAACATATAAATCATTAAATGCCTGGCGCTGCAGTATCTTAGTGAACTACTATAGTCATACAAACCCACACGTGCGCTCTGCTCAAAAATAACGGCCTGCTGACAGTACCTAGGTTCAGAAGAACCACAGCAGGTGGTGGAGCCTTTTCTTGTGGAGCCCCAAAACTGTGGAATCATCTCCCTTTCTCTGTTTGGGAATTAGACACACTCTCTACATTCAAAACTAGACTCAAAACTTACTACAAGCATTCAGCTGATAACATCGGTTTACCGCTTTAATTTACATTTCTCCATAAATGGACTAAATATCCAAAATGGTTTTCTCTCCCTCTCATTTGTATTTTCTATAAGCTGTTTACCCCGATGGATAACATTGAGGGGCTACCAGCTCAGAGGAATTCTCTCCAGGACTCTCAGGACTACACACACTCAATTCATATAAGGTGCAAAGCCTACCTCTAAGTTCTCCGAATCTATCTCTCTCTCTCTCACACTCTCTCTCTCTCCTTCTTTGTTAAGCACAGGAATGACACTTCTCCAGAGTGATCACATGGGAACCCCCTAGAGTCACCTGAGCATCATCTCCACAGTTGGTCTCCTGCCCTGGTTTCTCCAGTGTATCAGCTGGCATGACTACAACATTTACCAGTGTCTGGCTCTGATCATGAAATCTATCTCTCCCTCAGACAGAGAATCTATGGGTCAGCTCCATCTTTCCAGTTACTCCCCCCTGGATTAATCAGAATGTACCAAATAGATGTTCTAAGCTGCTTCTCCTGTAAGTTCTGTCTTTCTTTCCTTTATAACAAACAGATTTTCTGTGAAGCTGATTTGAGACGTTAGTTGTAAAAAGCACTATTCAAATAAATATTGATTGATTGATTGATTGGAAACATGACCTTGTCCTTACTCGTCCTGAATTATGACTACTGAGGTCTGAGCTATTACGTCTATATGCCAGATGACATAAAGTGGTATTAGGTAGATGCGATTCAAAAACGAATTGCCTCAGCAGCTCGACATGGGAAGCAATTTGTGCAGAGATGTGGAATTTAACTTCAACTACTATGGGGTAGTTGGAATTATGGATATTGTTGTCTTAATTCTCTAACTAGTAAAAAATTAACTAAAATTAACATATTTATACAGGGTCTCTTAATGATAGTTTGTTAAGACTTATTAAAAAATAGCTTACATACTGTAAGTTTACTGTTGACTGATTATCCTAAACTCAACAGGGTGGAACTGTGTCTATGGAGGGAAGTGTTAGTGTTAAAACTAATGAAGAATGTGCATTATTAACTCAGCCATTTTAAATGAGGCTGCTTTATTGATGTTTGAATGTTTTTCAGTTCTTTCACATTTCTCACATTCACTGAGTTAAAAGTTAATATATTTAGATATTATGTATATTATGTTAATGATGATAAGCATACGTTCATCCATTGAAGAGATGACTGATTGCAGCTTACCTGAACAGATGACTCCAGCATCGTGACCGTGAGTACAGTAGTGTTTACCCCATCCTTCTGATTTACAGTTCTTTAGTGTAGACTCTGATCCTTTACAGTCCACATCAAACATCCAGATTGGTCCTAATCCAGGTCCAAAGTAACCATATTGTGGGGCACCAACAGCCTCTCCGCAGCCCAGCTCTCCACACACCACTGCAGCATCACTTTTATCCCAGTTATAGCCACACACTGTTCCCCACTGTCCTCTATGAAGAACCTCCACTCTTCCTGCACAGCGACTGCCACCATTCACCAACTTCACACTGTCTGTACCACAGAGAGACAGACAGACAAAGAGAGAGAGATTTCAGAAGCACAGAGAGACAGGGGGTGTTTGTATAACCGCTTGACATTTAGCTATACAGGTTGCAAATTATGTTAAACTAATAACTTTCAAATACAGTTTAAAACTTAAATATCCCTAACAGAAGTAAATCATACATCAAGTCTAACATAAACAGGATTTTTTTGCTCAATGTAAATGAGTTACAAAGATGTCATATTTTTCCAGCTTACAAATATAGTTCTTACCCGCACATACCAGTCCCACATCACTGTCGTGGGAGCAGTTGTGTTTGAGTGAAGGTGATGTTGGACAGGAGTGAATCTGAGATTCGTTGCCTCTACACTGAAGATTTTCTGACCACACCTGACCCTCCCCTCTGCCAAAAGCAGCTCCTCCCAGCACCTCCACAGAAAGTCCACAGCCCAGCTCTCGACACACAACCTCTGCATCCTGCTGGTCAAAGTCAGCATCACACACCGTGTACCAGGTCTCTCCATGAAGCACCTCCACTCTCCCAGAGCAGCGAGAACCACCAACCAGCCTGACCCCTAAGAATTTCATGCAAAAATAGACATTGGAAACTTTTGATGAGGGATAAATGCAATTTATTAACCTTATTTTTTCTTTCCAAAAGTGTGTTTCTAAAGATAAAAAAATACATAGAAATATATAACAAAAATCGCATTTGAAGGTTTTAGGTAATGCTAAAAGGGGGAAACTTCAATCACAAAATGATTATGATTTAAAAGCTTGTTGTTAATCTGACTGAACTGATTACTGACATCCTACCTGAACAAACAACCCCAGCATCTTTATCATGACTGCAGTAATGTTCACCCCATCCTTGTGAACTACAGCTCTTCAGTGTAGACTCTGATCCACTACACCCCAAACTGTTCAACCAGATTGGTCCTGATCCCGGTCCAAAGTGAGCATCACTCAGTGCATCTAGAGCCTCTCCACAGCCCAGCTCTCTACACACCACTCTAGCATCACTCATATCCCAGTTGTCACCACACACTGTTCCCCATGTTCCATTATGGTGAACCTCCACTCTCCCAGCACAGTGACTGCCACCGTCCACCAACCTCACAATGCCTGTACAACAGAAAGCAGAACAGACAGATATGAATGTGGCCATAACTAGCTACAGCAACACTGAGGTACAAAGCTCGGGACATTCAGAAGACTTCTTTTCACATTACTCCAGTCAGTGTGGAAACAGTGACATCCTGATACGCACTGCTGTTCTGTAAGTCTGTCAGTCTGGGTGTTGCCCAGACAGGTTTAGACTGTTTGTATTCAGATGACCCCTAACGATGTACCAGCTGCTCAGTTTGGGCAGAAACCATTTACATGCTCCACTTGCCGGACAAAGAAATCAAATGAATTTTGAAATTTTATTTATACATTAGTCAGAGAAGACCAAAACAGAGATTATTTAAACATATAGTGGGGGAGTAAATGAATAGTGGTAAATAATTTACTTAATAAAATGAAACTATGTAATTAGAGATAAATCAGTTTATGGAACAGTAGCATAAAGGAACTCATAGGGCCTTCTAGGTCTTCAGAGGAAACGGAACAAAGCATGTCTGTAATTTTCTGGACATTTTTATTCAACAGAATCATGTTTGTATTTAATCACAGAGACAGAAAGAAACATCAAGAAACACCAGGCAGAAAACACCAAGCAGAAAACTCACCACGTCGGAACTGCTACAGTGGTAAGCAAATGTTTGGGCACCCCTAGTCTAAATGTCATTTGCTGTAAAAAGATACGTCAGTAAAAGATGACGTGAAAAAGATGAATTTACAAATGGCATAAACTTGGGACATATTTAGTGGCATTTCTTTAATATTTTAAGTAAGGTTACTTTATTTTCATCTTTTACAATAACAAAAACAGACATGGACCTTGGCAAAAGTTTGAGGACCCTGCATGGGCAATACTTAGTAACACCACCTTTGGAAAGTTCACAGATGGTAAAGGTTCTCTGTAGCAGCTGAGAGTCTGGAAGTTTTTGTTTGGGGGATTCTCGTTCATTCTTTCTTGCAGAAGGCATCTAGTTCTGTGAGACCGATGGGCTGTCTTGAATGCTTTATCCACAGATTTTCAATGATGTTTAGGTCAGGAGACTGTGAGAGCCATGGTAAAAAAATCATTGGCATATTTTATGGTGCATTAGAATCATTATCCTGTTGTAGAATTAATTTTCTTTTTAACTTTAACATTTTTTTTACTCCAGAATCCTTTAGTACTGGTATGTCCATTCTTCATGATTAATAGTTGAAGAGATGTTTTTTCATAAAATTCAGCTTTTTTCCAAACATACATTTTCTCTATCAAACCAAACAATGGTAAGGTATGAAGAGGATTCATATAGTATATCATATAGTATAATGTAAAGTATATTTAATCTATACTTTACATTACAGCATGTTGTATAATATTTATTTGATTTTTAAAGAATATAAACATGCTCGTAATCTTGAGTATTTCTTGTGCATTTGTATAAGTGTAATCCACTGGAAAGTCTACTTACAGTAAAATGGTCTATTTCATGCATAAAACTAATACCTAAATTGAAATCGGGTTGTATACTTTAACAAGCAGAAATAATATATAAGCAGTAAACCATAACTGTTATTTATTAAGTTCACTTACAGTTGACTTGAAGAAAGCTTACAAGTATACTTCCCGTATAAGAAATACTAAACTAGTTTACTGAGAGTACACCTAAAAGTGTACTTTTGTAAACTAAAAAGTGAAATAGATGTTTATAAGTAGTGATCAAAGGTCACTGCCTTTATTCTACAAAACAAAACCTCACAATCAGTATTGGACTGTGGATAATGTCAGACCTCACTAACCAGGGCTCTGCATGGATGGACTGCTTTTAAATAAATAACTTCTGCTTATCTGTATGTTGTTTCCTTAATCTGCTTATCTTTAAACTCCCTGCCTTCCATGTGCCCCTCCCTGTCTCGGAAGCCAAAGTGGTTTAACCCTGTGTTTAAATTATCGTGTTAATAACATGACTAAATGTAACAGGTAGAGCTGTTACCAGCAGTTGTGGGCTTGGCAGCCACCGTAGTTCGGAGTAGGGCCCCCCAGATTGGATGGGTTTAGGAATTTGCATCTTGAGGTTTGGGTGCAGAGCACCAATCTACTCTGGACAAACGATGCGACTATAGAGCTTGTTCCATCTCATTACTGGCAAGTCTATTTAGAGGTTCTTTGTGGGAGCGTCGCCATTGGTCAGCCTAGGTGACATCCCATTTGTGAAGTGCAAAGAGCCTTCTGTTAACGCCGCCGCCGCCGCTGCTGTTCTGTTTTGGCCTGTATTGGCCAGATTGGGTCATTCCCTATGCTTGATTTTCTTTATTTAGTCTTGTTTATGGATAATGTTAATTTGATATTCTGTTAATATATTTATTTTGATGGTTTATTAGTTTATATGGTATTTGTTTAGTTTTGTAAATTGATGATAGCATTTTGTGATTATTGAGCCATTTGTTTGGGTTATGTTTTCTTTTGCTTGGTTTGATTTTCTTTCGTTAAACATTTACGTGGTATATTTGGCTGTGGTTGAGTGCAGGACCGGTAGTGTATATACTCTGCCTGGTATTAATGTTTGTTTTTTACTTCTTGAGAACCTCCTGGCACCCGTGGTGTCCTGTTGACGGGTCGCCCTTTGCTGTTTTCTTCTTTCACCCTTTTGGTTGCATCTTATAGTGTGAAAGACACTTATGGAGGTTTAGTAACCTGTGGGTGCATGTGAGTGGAGTTTTTGGGTGTACAGTCTCAGGTGTGTGAAACCACCTGTGTGGGAGAGGTTGTTATTTCTTTTATCAAGAATTAGTCCTGTGCTTGGATCAACACAGCCAACAAACCTGATCTTCTTTTTTTTTCTTTTTTTTTTTTTGGTTTCTTTGTATTTTGTTTTGGCAGTATCACAAGAACAAGGCCCTGTGAGGTTTGGACGTTATTTTATGGATTTTAAAATGATGTAGTGATATTATTATTATTATTATTATTATAAAATTATTTTTTTATTAAATTAGTGAACTGAACTCAATTTCATGCCTTCATCTTTCTAAGCAGACTTGTGGGTCTGCATGGACTTCCTAGGGTGAAATTCCCTAGGTGGCATAGTCGAGTCTTAATTAATACATGAGCAAGGGCCACATAAAGACAAAAGTGAATGGCTTTCACCAATCCAAAAACTAGGGATGTCAAATGCGCAGATAGTGTCTTTCAGAAAACAGGTTAGGCTGAAGTACCAAAGAGTAAATAAGCTCATGTTTATGGTGGTTGTGGAGACGGGTAGAGCTTCAGCCTAACCTGTTTCCTGAAAGACACCATCTGAGGCAAAGGCTAGTTTTGTTCTTTTTTTTTTTTTTTTTTTTCTCAGTAAACTAGTTTAGTATTTCTTATACCGGAGGTATCATTATCAGCTTTTTGCATAAAACAGACCATTGTAGTGTAAGTAGATTTACCAGTGGATTACTCTACTAGTCTCCTGCAGATGGCACAGGTTAACCCATCATTTCCATGCAATGCACCCAGAAAAAATTGTTGGCTACCGCAAAATCTGCTGAAATGTTAAAATATAGTTCTTCGTCCCTGCTCCTAACGGGGTAGTATAGGAAGAAAAAAAAATCTTATCTGGGGGTTTTATGCACAGATCAATATTTAAATATGATTAGAGGAGTGACATTTCACTAAGGTACAACAACCCATCAGAACAACACCATAGCCCACTTTACTTTCCTGAAGCTCAGTGATGCCAAACTGATGTGCAGTAGCTTGCATACAATATCACTTTCACCACGTCCATTTTTTTCTCTCTTATCTCAGTAATGCAAATTCTTTCAATTTTGACAAACAAATCCTTTGGCAGCGCAGTGGTAATTAAGGGGATGTTAGAAAGAGTTACTATAGGATTGCTACAGGCGCAGCAGTTACATTGTGGGGCAACAAATACTTGATTTTATCCTAAACAGAGCAGCGGTTGCATTCATATGCAGCACATCAGTAAGAGAATGTACCATACACCAAGCAGTGAAGATGTCCTTACCAGCACACACCAGTCCCACATCACTGTCATGGGAGCAGTTGTGTTTGAGTGAAGGTGATGTTGGACAGGAGTGAATCTGAGATTCGTTGCCTCTACACTGAAGCTCCTCTGACCACACCTGACCCTCCCCTCTGCCAAAAGCAGCTCCTCCCAGCACCTCCACAGAATAGCCACAGTCCAGCTCTCGACACACAACCTCTGCATCCTGCTGGTCAAAGTCAGCATCACACACCGTGTACCAGGTCCCTCCATGAAACACCTCCAACCTCCCAGAGCAGCGAGATCCTCCACTCAGCCTGACTCCTCCTAAAATATTAGAATGAGAGAACAGAGACAACACAAAATAAACAGTTATGACTGACAGCAAAGTTTTTATGTGTTTTTCTATTTTGGGATCAAGCAGACACCAGAATGATGCATCATTAAGCTGATAACATTTACTGATCATAACATTTTAGCATTAACATTCATTTAGTTATTACATAATATTAATGATATGTACAAAATCACTGATTTTTTTATTTTATTTTAAAAGTACAATTCACTAAAATAATCAATCAAATATGAAAGGCAAAGTTATTATTATTAAATAGATTATTAAAATTCAGAAATGCCTACCTGAGCAGATGACTCCAGCATCTTCACCATGACCACAGTCATGTTCACCCCATCCCTGTGATGTACAGTTCTTCAGTGTAGACTCTGATCCACTACAGTCCACTTCATCCATCCAGGTTTGTCCTAATCCTTCTCCAAAGTGAGCATCACTCAGTGCATCTACAGCCTCTCCACAGCCCAGCTCTCTACACACCACTGCAGCATCACTCACATCCCAGCTATCATCACACACTGTTCCCCACTGACCATCATGCAGAACCTCCACTCTCCCAGCACAGCGACTCCCACCATCCACCAACCTCACCCTGTCTGCATAAGAGAGATATACATTACATGACAAAACACATGAAGACTATATTATATATATTATTCAAATTATATACACTCAAATTCCCCAAACATTAATATAGAGCCCCCACTCCTCCTAAAACACTTTCCACATTTTGAACATGACCAAAGGATGTTCTTCCATAGCCAGTTGTTCAGCCATAATCTAGTTCACAGTGTTTTAATAAATGTGGGTCCGTGCTGTGTCTGCTGCAGTAGCTCTTCTAAACCAAATCAGCTAATAAACCCTGTATGACTTTGTCATGTTGAAACATGATGGGTCCTTCTCCAAACTGTTGCACACACTGAAGCACACAGCTTTCTAGAATGTTACTGTGTTTTAACATCAAGACTTCACTGTACACTGTAATTTCCTCCAGCACTGTTCTACTTCCATAGCTATTCTCTATATTTGTCCTATTTGAAGAAAACAAAGCTTATATAACTTCATTCAGTTTATATGACTTTAATTTATGGTACAGCACACGAATGTATAGTTATTGAATTGAACTGAACTGAACTGAACTGAACTGAATTGAATTGAATTGAATTACTACACATTCGAGTCACATTATTATGATTATTAGTTAATATCCTGAGAAACAGAGAGTGCAGAAGGGACAGCAGCTAGAGGGGCTGGGAGTGACTCTATAACATCCTGGTAGGTTGTCTCAGGTATCTGGAGCCATGCTGCTGGAGGATGTGGGAGAGGATCCACAGAGCAAATGCAATGATCAAGGTGGTTCCACAGATGCTTAGTTAGGTTCAAGTGTGGGGAATTAGGGTAGTACTGGGATAGTACTTGGAAGTCTTTGTCATGCTCTTCTAGCCGTGTGACATGGTGCATTGTCTTGCCGGAAGATCCCATCCGCCCCAGGGAAGACAATCAGCATGTATGGTTATATGTGATCTTCAAGGATGGATTCATACCCAAATTGGTTAAGAGCACCTTCCACAAGGATGAGTGGGCCAGGAGAATGCCAGGAAAAAATGACTTCCTTCATGAGATACACTGCTGCCGTTTAAAGTGGGACGTGGTCATAATAATGTGACTCGACCGAGTAATATTTCAATGTTAAATATGTGGTATTTACAAATAATTACCTGCTACATATTTTACATATACAAAATTCATTTACATTTAAAACAGAAGTGTTTCATCATGCCCATATACCGGACTGGTCTCTACGGACATTAACGCTGCAAAGTGTGGCAAGAAAATAAACGTGTTAATAACCAGACGAATAGTTCAATATTATTAATAATTAGCTGCTACCACCAGCTCTGCAGGATGTAAGCGCAATTGTAACCTCATCAGCAATAATTATTTAAAACTCTAACTGGCCATCATTTGTGTTTTACCTAAAAGTCCTCTAATGGCTCATAAGGCTCTCTAAAGGCCTCATAGGGGTGGCTCATACTTGGATGTCTGTGATGTCACATATAGATGCTTCTTAAACTCTTAGCAATTTTGTCCACACAGATCAGCATGTTAATGAGTTTAAAGTCAGAGCTGAGAGACTTCATTATAAATAACAATAATCTACACTAATTACTTAATTCAGACTCGTTCATTAAAAACTACAGACGTAGGAACTCATGCATGTGAAAACTAAACTCCACCACAGATTAGCTTTCTACCACTCGTGCTTTCTTTTCATGTTTATTCATCTGTTAATTAATGTAAGCTCACTTAATAAATAAACTTTCATACTGAACTCAAACGTAAAAACCCATTCCTAATAAACCCTGGCAGAGTTTGATATAGCTATTCAAACTGTAGGAAACAGGAATGAAATAGTTTATTTCCAGATTCCAGATCAATCAGCTGCAGTTACAGCTGGCTAAATGGAAAACCAGGTAATCGTCAGATTCAAATATCCTCAGAGAAATGCTGAAACCGTTACTTCTGCAGTTTCTGACAATAAACATAAAACTATACATTTCTTGAAACTACAAACTGCTGCTGGGGTGGGGGGATTCCTCATAAACTCACTGGGCAGCAGGACCCCCTCCCTTCCTATCAAAATTAAACTATTTTAAAATCTGCATAATAATGTAAAACAGACTGATTACAGGGAGTTACAGATACAGGTAACAGACAGTAATCAGACACAGGTACATTATAAAAATGATTAGCAGCAGGGTTACATTCAAACAACACACACACCAACTCCTTTGGAGGAATTTTGCTTGAAGTTTTTAATGATGATTATGTCTCCTGATTATACCACAGCAAACTCCTCTGATTATAAAGTCGCCTGTTTTGTTCTTGTTTGTTACACCGTGACATTTTAAGCTGCTTAAAGTGGAAGTTCAACATGATGGTGAAATAAGAACAAATCAGTGTAACACCCAGGAGCACATTAGAGTTTTTAACTGTATCACGTATCCATTTAGAACATGATGAACTGGACTATTAATTAGTGATTACCTGTTTCCTTTCCGTCGCACTTCATTTTCCTCTTTTTATCTGCATTGATTTCTTTGTCCCAGTTTTCACAGCACACAGGTATTCATAGACAAATGTATCATTCTCTCTTTATATTTCTAATAGTTTAGATATATTACTCCACTTAGATTGGGCTGTTTTGTCTAAATGTGTGATCAGTGACTGTTTCTGTATAGGGTATATTTATATCCTCTGTTGTCGCGTTTGATTGTGTTCAGTTAATTATTTGGTAAGAAGACAAGTAATCCAAAGCAATGGAATATAAACTGACTACATCAGTAACTGAACACATTACTAAACCCTCCCAAGCCAGACTGACATCCATCCTCTAACCAAAATTGTAAATTAGATTAGACTGTTCAGCCTAAAACAGCTGAGCTAGACTCCTCTTTAAAATTTAACAGTTCTCATTATGACAGATCAGTCACAGAAAGAATTCCAAGCACACGAGCACAGAAACACATTGCTATAATAAACCAGATTAAACCGACTTACAGAGACACTGAACTAACAAAGAGAGAGAGAGAAAGAGAGAGAGAGAGAGAGAGAGAGAGAGAGAGAGAAAGAAACAGAGAGGCAGGTAAGCAAGAGTGCACTTACCAGCTGTGGAGAGAGTGATTGTGGAGGAAAGAAGAATGAGAAACACACAGCTGTCCATCTCCCTCTGACCTGCACACCGCCTGTTCAACTCAGCAGCAGAACAGGCTTCACCTCCTCTACCCCAGAGAGACTGAACATACTGAGAGAAAGAGAGAGAGAGAGAGAGAGAAAGAGGGGAGAGAGAGGCTCCCCACAGCCGCCAATCACACTCACTATTACCTTATTAGAAAGAGAAGAGGAAATCATCAAACACTTTCAGTGACAAATCAGAGGAGGCATTTTCTCTCCCTCCATATATATCAAAAAAGCGTCAGCGCTGATGAACAGAACTCCACCTCCGTCTCTAGAGGAGTGTGTGTGAGGACACTCACAGCAGCATACAGTAGACCGACTTCAAAGAGAGGAAATGCTCCAGTGTAATACAGCACTAATGCTGCACCTGCAGAGAGCTGATCCCAACACTGATAACCATCTCACACACACACTCTCTCTCTCTCTGCTGTGAGTTATAATACAGACATACAGAAATAATAATAAAGAGAAATAAAGTCAGACTAAAATCCAGTAAGTAAATGATCTGAACTGTCAGTATAGAAAAGAATCAGTGACTGAAGGGTTTTTACTCCACACCTTCTCATACAGAACACAATGTAAGAAAATCAGTACTCAAAATAAACATATAGAATAAACTATAATTTAAATAGTAGAGAATATTTTACCATCATCATTTATTTTCATACTTTCACTCAGATAATGTTAAATAAGCTCTTAAAGAGTCACTGTGTGCTGTTCTCACTGCAGTAATTATTTTATACACCAGAGGGCAGCAAAGCGCTACAATCCACTAATGTCTATTTCCACTACACTCTGCCTCACTGGACTGCTGGCGTCCTGTCACAGCATTAATAAAAAAAAATCTCATTAATATTTCAGGTCACTTTCATTTTAACATGTCTTCAATTTAAACATTAAGCTTCTGCATCACTTCCTACCATCAAGTGTGATGTCACAGCACCACTAAAATAAAGTTTAATATAAATTTATGAAAGTTTTGATCAAATGTTGAAACCAAACAGGAAAAAAAACAACCTTTAGAGAATCAGCATGACTTTTTTATTTACTAGATTTTGGCATAAGTGTGAAACTTATAATAATAACAACAACAACAACAACAACAACAACAACAACAACAACAACATGGTAAAACATTCCATAATAAATTATAAAAAAGAGCATTGCTCAAATAAAGTTGAATGAGAAACTTGAAGTGGCACTTCTAAGGAGGGACAGTTCTGGATGTGCTGCTGAGTTATTTAATGTGTAAGTGAAAAAATAAACAGATCTCAATAAATTACCAGTTTACATAATTATGTACAGTTTATGAACATTTCTCTTTCACTGCATTCACTTCATGGTACAGTCCTTCCAGGTTGTTGATACTCCGGGACGGCCAGCATGATGACTCTGAAGATGGATTTTCTCCCAGACTACTGAAGTAAACAGCAGAACTGACCAATTATAATAATCACCATTCTGCAGATCCTCCAGAACGACTCACAAAAAACAGAAACTCATTTCCTTCAGCTGTGTGCCATTCACAGTGGAGGTTCCTGGAAGTACTGACACCTCCACTGATCCTCTCTTGGCCATCAGGGTGTGATGTGGACGTCCTCCAACTTCAGTGGATCAGTTCACACCCAGTAATCACAACCACAGTTCTCAGTCTGTCAGACTCACAGAGCCAGGGAAACTGCTTCTGCTCTAAAGCCTGTGGTGCTGATTCTGCTCCCACATCATCACCACTGTCCACACCAGAGGAGCACAAGCTTCAGACTCTTACTACCAACTGCCTGCATTTGTAGGGGTCAGCACATAATGCAGGGTCATGACCCCGAACCCCTCACACCCTGTTTGTGCATGACGTTCCAGAGCTTGTGCAGGTTGGACTGTGTGATCAGGTCATCTGGTTTGAGCTGTAGGGCACGGAGGTAGTTGGCCTCTGCCTCCTGAAGTTTTCCGTTTAGGTGGAGGATGGCTCTGAGGTTCATCAGAGCAGCAGCATACTGAGAGACAGAGGGAGGCCAAGCTGTTAAGTGGTCATGCTAAAAAACGATGAGTGATTTTCTTCATGAAGACGAAAAAGCAGTATGGTTGTTTTAAAGTGATGAGTGCAGAGCAGTTTTTAAAAACCAGTTCTTCTGTGTTAATGGGGGGTTAAGTGGGTATAACATTTTAAGAGCTGTTTAAAATGTGTGCACCCCAGGTCGAATGGATGTGTGGGTGGGGGTCAGGGAGCCGAGTTTGTGTGTAGGGGCAGAAGGTGGAGGGGCGTTAGAGCAGGGAGAGAGAGTGAAGCATCCTGACATGGTGGATGGAGCTGTCCCTCAGTCTGCTGGTCCTAGCCACGAGACTCTGCAGTCACCTCTCTGATGGCAGCCAAATGAAAGCTGTGTAGTGGGTGGAGCTTGTGGAGAAAGTAGAGTCGCTGATGAGCCTTCCTGGCCAGTGAAGTTTCAGCCTGATGTGTTTCATGACTAACTGTTCTAAGCACTTCATGAGGGTGGAGGTGAGTGCAACCGGACAGTAGTCACTGAAACTGGAGGGCGACGCCTTCTTTGGGACCAGGATTATGGTGGTGGCTTTGAAGCATGTGATCTGTCCGCCGACAGCATGTTAGCTGCTCAAGCTGCACTGCGTGGTCTGAGACGCTGTTGTTGAGCCAGGTTTTCATTAATATAAAACCACACCCGTCTCTCACAGTCTTCTGAGATGACCGTAGTAAGCAAATGTAGTCCAGTTTGTTGTCCAGAGAGCGTACATTGGCCAGTATCATGGTGGGGATGGCTGCTGCCTCGTTCGGATACCACCGCCCTTACCCCTCATCTGCTTCCTATCGTGCTGCCACGGTGGGTGAGACGCAGTAGTGGGGGTCAGTGGTGGTGCCGGTCTCCTGAGCAAACCACAGACTCACAGCTACTGTTTTGTTCCAGGTGTAGCAGAATAAAAAAAATATATATAAAAAATAAAAATATCAGGAAAGAAACAGATTACAGTTTCACCAAGATGTGTACCACAGTAAGAGTCTGAACAGTTTAACATATCAAAACCACATGTTTTACAAGTTTGAAGTGAAATGTACTCAGTCTTTTATTATAAAGCAAGTTATGACAAGCCTTTTAACTCTCTCAGGTCGAGTCTCTCAAATGCCTCCGCATAGACCAGAACAGTACAAAAGACTACTTCCCTCTAACTGGTGAGATACGCCGCTGAGAGGATGTCGTCTAAATGGCAGGGTACACGTTGAAAACAGCAACTGGACGTGTGAGACAGCAGTCTTTAACTGTCCGAATTTTCCACTGACACGCAACAGCAGACCAATCCAAGGCTCTCACAGCCAACGTGTATGCGATATCCGAGCAGACTACCAGCTACGAGCGTTAACTCAGTCCCATGGCCATACAAAAAAAAACGTTCAGCTTTAGCTTATCTTTAGTGTGCTGTAGTGTAAACACACAGAAAAGCGCACTGAAGAGTAAATCTAGCACGAGTTGGATCAGCTTTCACTTATAGCAACGCTATAAAGTCCACCACCGCACTCACGGTACTGACGGAGCCTCGAACTTTCTCGGTCCATGACGAAGTTTAGCATAGCCGCCATTACACACGCCGCGCTTCTCCTGAGCCGGTTCTTGATTCAGAAAATCCCTTGGAGTCAGCTAAATGAGTCCACCAGACCTCTCCTCAGGCTGGTGCTAGCAAAAAACGGACTTTTAAAAGCCTCAAACTGCGCTGCTTTACAGACAACAGCCCCGCGCTCGTGCTGCTCTCTGAACTGCGATATCGTTCTCTCTCTCTCTCAGCTATATTTAGCTACGCCCCAACCAGCAAACCTACGGCCTCTGATTGGCTACTGCAGCGATTATTTTAACCCTCTCACATTCTGACTGCTGCACTTAAGCATACACTCAATGTGAATTTAGAAGAAAATATAAAATATTTCTTACAAATTTGTACACTCCACATACCATGTACACTGACACAAACCAAAACAAGGAATTATAACCAGAGCAGGAAACCATGAAGATAAATGCTCAGAATTGCAGATCATCCCAATACAAGACTTCGCAAAGACATGCAGCAAACTGGAGTCTTAAATACACAAAATGGCTGCTGATTAAAAAAAAAAAGCAGGTGTGAACACACGACCTACAATTCTGGTGAGGGCGACCTCTGTTGGCGAGGAGGGGGAACAGCAGCAGTAGATGTGAAATGCTGAAAAGGTCACTGTCCAGGGTGCTGAAACTGATCACCCACTACGACAGACTGGTAGGATGTCAGAATAGCCTCCTACATCTGGTGTTTTGATGTGAACTGCCTCCCACTCCTGATCTTTCATAAATCTTTTGCTTGAGGATTCTCCAAAGGTTCTCAATTGGGTTGAGGTTAGGGGAGGACGGTGGCCACACCATGAGTTTCTCTCCTTGTATGTCTTTAGCAGCCAATGACACAGAGGTATTCTTTGGAGCATGAGATGGTGAATTGTCATGCATGAAAATGATTTTACTATGAAAAGCACGGTTCCTCTTTCTGTACCATGGACAGTGGTCAGTCAGAGGCTTTGTATATTTTGCTGTGGTCACTTTCAGGGACCCTAAAGGGGCCTACCAGCTCTCTTCCCATGATTCCAGCCCAAAACATGACTCCACCACCTCTTCGCTGACATCAACTATCCAGTACTTCATCCATCTGGACCATCCAGGGTTGCATGGCACTCATCAGCGAACGAGACTGTTTGTAAAAATCTAGTCTTCATGTATGTCTGAACCCACTGCCACTGTTTCTGCTTGTGAGCACTGGTAAGGGGTGGCCGAATTGTAGGTTTATGCACAACTGCAATCCTCCGGAGGATCCTACAGGACTCCAGAGGCGCCAGCATCTTCAAATACCTGCTTTCTGCTTTGTAATGGCGTAGCAGCTGCTCTCTCAATCTGAAGATTTTAATCTTAATCTTCCCCATATTGCTAGAAACCCATGGCCTGCTTAACAATGTGGAGCGTCCTTCTCAAGTACTGTTCTTTTAATTGGGCTCACCTGGCAAACTAATTACCACAGGTGTTTGAGATTTCAGTGATCCAAAGATAAGTCTTTAAGATAACCAACTACATCCATTTAGCTGTGTCTAAACTTTTGACTGGTAGTGTAATTTTATTATTATAAACTGAATCTCATGGATGATGATGTAGCAAACCTGCTCATAAAAAAAACAGCTCAGTTATAAACACTGAGTTTCTGCCAGAGAGACACAAAAGTACAGTGAGGGAAAACGATATTTAATCTTCTATAAGGTGAACAATTTCAAGAATAACAATTTTTAAACAACTAAGCCGTCTTTGGTGTGGGCCCCGTCCTGGGCCCAGGTCTTGAAGCGTTTGGACCCTCGCACATTCTGCCGGCTATGGATGGCAGGGGCGGAGTCTACTCCCTGGAAAACAGGACCGGAGTCAAACTGGTGGTGAGGGAGGAAGGAAGAGAACGTGAAACATGAGCGCAAGTTGAATCCTTTAAAAGAAAATAACGACTTGATAATGACGATTTTCACAAACTGTTCACTTAGTATGTAAATAATGATGTTTGTTTTCTTTCTTTTCTCTTTCACTTTCTTTTTCCTAATAAACACTCCAGCAAACACTTTCTCACCTTCACTTTGCTGACTGCCAGCACTGCCGCTGTGGAAAGCTTATGGGTTTGAAGCTTGCTCTGAACCCCCACCACAAACCCTTCTTGAGGTGTAGAGATGCCATGTCTGGAGGTGAATAGTGAATAGTATTTTAAACAGAGGCTCCTGACTGACAGATGAGTGAGTTAAGGATGAACACTCACCCTCACTGATTAGAATAGAACAGTAAACCCACTGTTTGGTTAGGCTAACAGTCTCCCTAACCTCCAGCCCTGACTGTCAGGTCTGCAGATCTGTATTCACACGTCTGAATGGATCCTTAGACAAATCACACCCCACCTCTCACTCGAAGCCCATACAGCCAAACTAAAGCTCTCTGAATTTGGACATATCATGAGAAGAACCTGTTAATTAGAAAAGATCAGTATGTTTGGAAGAGGTGCAGGTAAAAAAGGAAGAGGACAAGATGGATGGATACAATACAAAGAATCATGAACCTGAATCATTCAGAAGTCTGGACACCCAAACAGACTCCTGTAGAACCCTTCCATATAGTAGCCAAGAGTCAGAAACAGTTGAGTTGTAGGAGTCGGTTGCATTTTTGGCTTCTCATGATCCAGATAATCCCAAACCCATTCAGTAACGATCAGGTCTGAAATCTGGGGTGGTCAGTCCATTGTTGTGAGAACATCAGCAGCTTCTTTGTTTGATCTGTAGTGTTTATCCTGTATTGTCTTTTTGGCAGCCACAGTTCAGACTCATGACATAGAGTTCTCATAGTGGACAGACCTGTGGATGTATTCTCTCAAAGATGCATTCCGGATCAATACAACACCTGAGAATCATCTCAAATCCGATTCAGCTGCACTCTGATTCTGATTTTGTGCTCAGGAGTCTATGGCACAGTGTGCGGCTGCTCCTAGATGGTTCTGCAGCCCTCATGTTGACGTAACTCTGCTGTAGATACAAAACTGTATAAATGAGTAAGAGCTAGACGTCTGAGTGGGTGAGGTACAGACTGGTCTTCAAGGCTAGTAAAACTGCAGAGCAAAATAAGATCAAAAGGTCCTGAGTCAGGAACGAGAGGAGAGGCAGCTAAACAAGCCTGGGCCAGAGGAGGTTAACACACACAAACAGCTAAACAGCCATGAAAACATCAAAGACTCACTGTGAGAACTCGCGAAGAGCCGTCTCAGTCTGACCATATGAGCTCTGCTGTTTGGGGTAACAGTAACTTTTGAATGTTCTGCCAAATTAAATGTCCTCAAAGTGACTCTCCTGCCTTCCTCTCCTCTTTGTTCCTCTTTGTTTAGCAAGTTCGTCTCCACAGTGTCTATGAGCACACTATCCTTTCCACAGAGAATGCTGGAATAATGAAAGTGTTAATTTCCATACACAGCAATAACAACACATGCAGTTCTATGCAGTGTAAGTGTAAGGCCGCATGTCTCTGGTCAAATCTTCCACAGTTACTGTTTACTCCCTATTATACACTCACCTTCAAAAGAACAGCTGCACCCAAAATGAATCAACCCACAGGGATGAAACTCGGTGGGTGGGTTTGACATCGTGAGACATGCTGCATGTGTGACGTAAGCAAGAATGGGCTCTATCACTGTACCTGTTTGACCCAACAGCCCATTCAGCGAACAGAGATGCCCTCAATGAATCCTCCTGTTAGTGCCAGCACCATTGTAGAACTACTATAATAAATAATAAATATGTTAATAATGAGAAGAACAAAAAAAGAAACTTATATAAATCTGTAAAAACATAAAGGAAACTTATATAAATCTAAAAAATCATAAAGGAAACTTATTTAAATATAAAAAATCATAAAGGAAACTTATATAAATATAAAAAAAACATTAAGGAAACTTATATAAATCTAAAAAATCATAAAGGAAACTTATATAAATCTAAAAAATCATAAAGGAAACTTATATAAATCTAAAAAAATCATAAAGGAAACTTATATAAATATAAAAAATCATAAAGGAAACTTATATAAATATAAAAATCATAAAGGAAACTTATCACCAATCTTAAGATGTGGTGGTTTTAATTACTGTACAATATTTTACATATAAACATTTCTACAAATATACACCAGCTCCTCAAACTGAAAACCCCATCTCCTGAGCCAGACTGAGGATCCCTGGAACTGCCTCCAGAAGGTCCAGGATCTCCTCAGAGAAGATGAGGTCTCCTTCTCCGGTGACCACGGTGTCGAAGGGCCCCAAACACACCGGTGGGTCAACAAGGGAGTGGGGCAGACCTGCACACACCACAGTACCAAGTAACACAGACTCTGTAAGTAACTGCTTGGTCAGCTAAAATCTCAGTCGGGTTTCTAGGCCTTAATGCAGTCTAAGAAATCTGATCTGCTGTTTACACTCCCACATCACATGACCACAGTAATGGTTTTCATGTAGTGTGTTATGGAGCTTTGTGTCCATGTAAACGGTCTGCAGAGTTACACAGCTCAAAGTACATTTAAATGATGAAACTGATATTTAAACACAAACTCAACATAGACGCCGTAACTAGCCAGTTAAACAGACAGCTGATCTGTACAGAGCCAGGAACACAGTACACCTAAAAAGCTGAGTCTGATCAGCCAAAGTTTCATTCTGTAGCCGCTACTTGAATTTCAAACACCGGGCGGATACCGGGCTGAAGACTGCAGCGGTTGCTCTGCAGCGATTGGTGGACTGATAAGGGCGGAGTTTGGTGGAAAGCGTTTGATTGACTTTCTGCGCTCCCAGAAAACAGATCAGTTTCAGCATCACTACCAGTTCAGCTAATTCAGATATGCTCCCTCCATCCTACTGGATCAGCTGGTGGTCGGTCTGGGTGGGTCCGGGAGCGCAGTCACTCAACACAACCGCCGGCGAGCCATAGCCTACTGAACCTACGGGAAGCGAAGACGCTCAAAAAACGTTGTACGGCCGCGAATATTCACCGTATCAGCGCCGAACAGCACAGACATCAGCACGGTTCTGAACTTTTAGCTCAGATTAAACACAAGATATTTCACATATCTCACATTTATCAGCGATTCTCCGAGTATCTGTAATCCACTATAGACAGTAGGAGTGTGACGTCAGTAACCGATCTGCTGATATGGCGGATAGGCCCGCTAACGTGTGAGTAAGGAGAGAACCGGCACTTCTTTATTCCCACTTCTAGCACCGCCTAAAGCCTTTAATAGATCCACTCTAAAGCGTTTGGAAGCGACAGCACATGGAAATGGAGATGAGCTCCTCTGTTTCAGTACAGAGTTACAGTTTCTAGCGGGGTTTGTACCGGGAGGGATGATCACAGGCCGCCGGTCGATGTAGAGATCTCCATTGGGGAGGAGGTACACCCGCTCAGTGGAGACCTCGAACAGCCTGTAGAGGGTCATTCTGAAAACAGGAAAAGGAGAAAACAGTAAATCAGAGAAATAGAAAACAGGAAGTCAGAGAAAAGTCGTGAGCGTCTTTAGCTGATCAGAAATGTTTTCCCCAAAATTTCCAAACTGAGCATTCTGGAGTTGCTTAGCAGAACTGTGATGTCACAACCACCACCACTGGAACAACAGTACCAGCATGTGATATGAGTTATTCAGTGAATGTGATCAGTGAAAATGTAACTTCATTAATAACAGCACTAAAGCAGATATACTTACAATCTCACTTCATTTTAATAACAGTTTATACGTTCTTTAACTATTTTGTGTTTGGTCTATATATATATATATATATATATAGGCTACATACATATGTTACTTGATGTGTTGTTTTTTTGGATTCTCTCCTTAATTCAATTTGAAAACTGAATGGAAAACTATAATATTATATATAATCTATAATATTAATAATAATATTAATATCTATAATATTAAGTCAATATCAGAAAAGATCGCTGGTCTGTGTCCCGCCTCAGCTGCTGGCCAATTCAGCCAGAGAATTCCAGGATTTTTCTCCATGTTTGCTCCTGGAAACAGAACTGTAACAAGAAATCAGAAAAACACAACAAAAACACAAATGAAGTAGTTTGTAGCTTAAAGCCCAATGAATTGAAATATAATGCACTGTAGTTTATTAATATATATTTTGGTTTATTACTACTAACAGCTTTGTCCTCTGTTACATTCATATTTGTAAAGGATCGCAAAGATTCCTGAGCAACTTTTACTACTGAAGTCAACACTAGTGTTCACTCGATCCCTCATTCCTAAAAGGGCTCAACAAACACCCCTAACTTGAGTTAACATATAACAGATGGCGCTGGGGAAATGGAACAGAGTAGCCAGATAGTTTACCTAGCTAGCAGAGCAACAGCTATCAGACATTAACTAGCCAGGCTAAGAGTACGTGCAGTACATGTTTACATGTGTGAGTAAAACCAGTATTACACATGAATGATGTAAAACTAGAAACTGAAATAAATGTCTTACCTCCACCCAGGGATGCAGCACAGCTTCAGCTTCACTGGTTGAGGTTACACATAGAAAAAAAACAAATGACCCGGGCAAATGTGGTGACGTCATAGCTTCAAGTCTGTGAATTGACCAAGTTCAATTTAAGCACCTTCCCTGCTGACCCAAGGTCATCCATCATCACTCTGCAATATTAGGATGTGTGTGAAGACATAACTTGAGTGCAAGATCTCTAACATCCACCAGCTCAGTTATGATGTCATGGAGGAGTGGAAGAGGATTCCAGTGGCAACCTGTGAAGTTCTGGACAATAATGGTGGCCACACAAAATATTGACACTTGGGGCACAATTTGGCCATTTTCACTTAGGGGTGTACTCACTTTAGTTGCCAACCTTTTAGAGATTATTGGCTGTGTGTTGAGTTATTTTGAGGGCACAGTAAATTTACACTGTTATACAAGCTGTACACTGACTACCTTACATTGTATCAAAGTGTCATATCTTCAGTGTTGTCCCATGAAAAAAAAAAAAATATATATATATTTACTAAAATGTGAGATACTGTAGGTCTCTCCACCAGCTCAGTGTTTTATAATAGGCAAACTGACAAACCCAGTGTATTTCAGACATTTAGCCTGTAACGCCTATACTACAACTAGTGTTACTGAGAAATACAGTTTTAATCTGGAACTTTATTAATATAATCCTAATCAGGACACATGGTTCTTCAGGAAAGTAGCTGAGTGGAGTGTAGCACTGATGCCAGCAGCAAAGCCAGTTTCAGTCTGAACAGAAGAAACATCAGCTACAGCAGCACTGAGCTCCTACAGTTCAGTGTCCTGATGGAGGGTGGGGTTGATAGACTGGGACTTCATTCTGTGGTTCACAGTGCTGAAGATATTAACACCACCTCTACAGAGACACTGCAGTTAGTTGTACTGCTGTTTTAAACCACTGGGGGCAGCACACAGCTATGAGTAGCCTTCTCCAGCCTGGGCACAAAGCTAATTTCCTTCAATAAAAATCTGCAGGTTTTAACTTCAGCATCATGGTGTTCAGTTTAAAAATAATTCTTCACACTAATAATTCTTTCTACATCAAACTGGTTCAGTCTGTTTCATCACTTAGTAAAGTTGGGGTTACTGATAAATTGTCAGACTGACAGCATAATGGATGCAGCAGAGTGGCAGTGTAAGTTCTCTCATTGTGTAGCAGGAACAGCATCAGTGTGTTTTCTAGAGTAATATACTCATAATCAGCGCATGTTTATACTTATAAGCAGTGTAGGTTTTTAGTTCACAGTGCCGACAATAAGAGCAACATTGTATGTGTAATTCATAAACCTACCTGCTTTTTTGTTACTTTACATTATATGTATTAAACATTATCATTTCTAAAATTTGTCTTAGATGGTTAATGACAAATAAGTTTTGTATATAGTTTCATCTTTGTGGTATTTTCTCTAATTTCCTCTTTTATTAATAAAAATCACAGCACTAGCCAGTCTTTATTCAAAGAACAGTTTATAATAAAAAATGTCACATAATAAAAATAAAGCTATAAACATTAATCCAAAATCTCAGAAAATCTCGTCTTTATACTCTGATCAAAGTAAGGATGATGGTTTGGATGGAATAACTTGATAGGCCAGTAAATGCTGGTAAAAGCTGGTAAAGCTCAAAGAAAGAGTTAAACATTTCATCTGTAACTGTAAGTTGTTTACATAAACATTTAGATTTGTGATCTATAATAAAGTCATTTCCTGCGTTTGAAGAGGTTCGTCTGTAATTTCCTGAGGAAAGACACTGGCTGTGGTCTCTCAGTCACATGATTCATCTCTGTCTGAGGCTCCTCCTCCTCCACGTCATCATAGTCTGTAAAATAAGAACATTAATCTCAAATAACACGTCTTTATTTTATAGCACACTGTATGTCCAACCCAGTACATACAGCACTGTGTAGGATCTGTTCAGTACTGCAGACTGAACCTCAGATCAAGCTGTTCATTAAAGTCAACCTGAAATCAAAAAGGACCTTTATACCTTCTTAGTTCATGTGTCTGATCATATTCAGCTCAGTTCATCACATCACATCACTTATAAAGCTGAATTCTTCTTTACCTGTAATCTTCTATCAGAATGTAACACTGTTTATTTATCATACGCCATAAATAATGTAAACATGTTTCAGCAGAATTCCTGTACACAGATTTAAATCTCTCCCTCCACCTTCCTCATTCATCTACATCTGAATGTAGCATCATACACAGCAATATCAGCCACTCACCTTTAACCCCTCCTACATCCTGTTCATCACTGATGACATCATCATAGCTCTCTGGTGTGTCCACTACACCAACATAGGAAGATCAGTTTTAACAGTATGATGTGTTTACTGAGTTGAAGCTTCAGTGTAAATGATTTATCTACATTCAGTAAAACTTACTCAGCATAATGTTGGAGTTTGGTCCAGTAACAGCATCATCATAGATATCTGTCATGTCTTCTGTCAGAATGTAGATCAATATCATTAAATCAGCATCAGTATCATCAGTGACTGTGTTCATGTTGGAGATTACAGTAGTGTTACATCACTAGTCATACCTGCTACAACAGCTGAGCTCTGATCAGCAGTGATGACATCATCATAACCCTCTGCTACGTCCTCTACACCAAAACCCAGAGAAATATAAAGAATATTAAATCATATTTTATACAGTTATATTTATCAGATGTTTCAGACACAGTCAGTAATGTGAGACTGTTTACTTGTTTACAGTAATTTAATAAAAATAAGATTTGGAGTTATGATGAGAATATGCTGTGGGCACTAAAACCCCCTCCTGCACGTATGAGTAGATGACCGCTGTAACAGAATGATTCAAAAAGTCATTGTACATATAGACTATCAGATTATTCTATTTTCATAACATTAGTGATGATTTTAATCTCTACTTAATCTAAAACTAAAACCCCCAAACACAAACACACCTGCTACACCATCAGAGATCTGTCCAGCAGTGATGACATCATCATAGCTCTCTGCTGGGTCCTCTTTTGCTGATTCACCTGAATCAAATAAAAGCAGACTGACTTTACAAACAGTGCAGTCATATTTTACACTGTGGTTTAATGTAAAGATAAAATCAGGTGATTCATTAATAAAGGACCCCCACTTATCAGACCACTGGTGGTGACATCATCATAGTATTCTGTCTTTACTCCAGTCAGAGACTTTTCTGCAAACAGAGCAAAATGAATCACTTTAATTAAATAGAGAAATAAAATCCTGATTCAGAGACACTTTCAGTGTGTAACTCCATTAAGATCATGCAGGGAATCATTTCTGAACTAGAGATCAATCAAACCTCTAATCAGAGAGACACACTAGACTCACTGTTAAAGAGAGTTTCACTCTGAAACAATAAAGAGCTGTAAGTGATACTAGAGAACATGAAGAACTAAAATGGAACTGAATTAAAGTAAATCACTTTCCTCATAAATACTGGACACTGGGGTGGAAGTAAAACTCCACTGAACACACATATACATGCAGCACATTTGATTATGATTCATTTAAAATCTGATCTTTTAGTTTTAGAACTGTGTTGTGCTGCTGCAGACAAATGGTGGTCACATGTAATTCAGTACATATGACTGATTAAATATGACTGAACACATGTAATCAGTTACTCCACAGATTCAGTGCTGTGTTTCAGATATTACAATTACTCTCAAACATTAGATTTAATATTTATATATAATATTTAATATATAATAAACATGTTCATAATGAAGCCTCTCATTTCTAAATGGTGAGTGTAATATTTCTCAGTGTAGTGGAGTTTAACACACATGGTCCTCTTACCTGAGAGAAGCTCCTCACCCACATCCTCATATCCTGAATGCTGTGCTTCAGAGAGGGCACTTCCTGTTAGAGGAGAACAGAACATAAACACATTCAGAACACAGAACCTCCCACAATCCCCTGAGTGCTGTGGATCAGTGTGAACTGGGTTAGTTATGGGGAGTGATATCAGAGTAGACAGTAGAGGGCGCTCTTAGACAGAACACAAATGCACACACAAACCCGCTTCACCTATCCCCTACCAACCCAGATACTTACACACTTACACTACCACACACACACTTATTTTTATCCCTCACTCTCTCTCTTCATTCATTCTCTCTCTCTCTCTCTCTCTCTCTCTCACTCTCTCACTCTCTCTTTAAAATATTAATTATTAATTTAAGAATTCTACATTCAGTAAAACTATCATTTATGAAACATGTATGTAGAGATGAATTCCTGTATTTCTATATTGTGACTGTAATGTGTCTCAGTGGACACACACATGTTCTGGTCTTTTACCTGAGAGAAGATCCTCATCCACATCCTCATATTCTTCAGAGAAGATACTTCCTGTTAGAGGAGAACAGAACAGTCATGGAACACAGAATGCAGAACCCCCACAATCCTCTGAGTGGTGTGGGTCATTAGGATCTACAGGCAGGGAACAAGTTAAAGAAGGAGAACTGAATAAATGAGTGGAGAATGTGCAGGTGCTTCCACACAGGTGTGCTGCATGATACAGTTAACCATTTAACATCCGGCCATGCTCTGTGATATGTGTACAAATGCTGATCGTCCCCAGTTCACCTTGATCTTGGCTTAAGAAGGTCAAAGTAAAAGATCTAAGTGTCTCTGAAAGAGGGTTTATTGTTGAGGCATGGAGCTTCAGTCCTAAAGTCTGCTCACTGGCTAGTGTTCCAGTAAGAACAGAGACTAAAGGGACTAAATCTGTATTTAGATCTTTGGGAGAGACATCAGTAAACAGGGCTGGACATTGTGGGGTAAAGGGCACATTCAGTGATCATGATACTGGTGTATTACTGTGATATGGAACAAACAGAAAAGGAACTGTTATTATTTTATTTATTATTAAACTGTATTTAACGTACACAGTCATGGACACATAATACTGGACATCTAATACTGGACATATAATACTGGACATATAATACTGGACATATAGTACTGGACATATGGCCTGATGATTTATTGCTTAGCTGTCAGTAAGTTTAATGGATCTAAATTACAAACCGGGGTAGAAATGATATAAGGCTGTCTGTCCACTCGGACCACTCT
Source organism: Prochilodus magdalenae (assembly GCA_024036415.1). Taxonomy (NCBI): domain Eukaryota; kingdom Metazoa; phylum Chordata; class Actinopteri; order Characiformes; family Prochilodontidae; genus Prochilodus; species Prochilodus magdalenae. Next base: position 26,449 of record JAMWET010006374.1, on the reverse strand, counting down.
GTAAACTGAGAGTGCTCTAAAACCAAAGCCGAGATTAATCTCAGAGTATATGTAAAATCATTCCTGAAACATTAGAATGATTTTAAGCTCCACCAGCTGAATAATTTGGACATAATATGAAGTTTATTTCCAGATATGTCTTTAGGGAGGGGTGAGAGCCCTCATTCATATTGTTATTGACTCTCTTATTGGTCACCTGCTCATTCAATCAGTCACTCTTGACTCGCCCATCACTTGGTCACTCACTTGGTCATGCTGTCACTTGGTCACATGGTAACTTGGACACGATAACTGACCTGGTCACTTACTCATTCAGTTACTCACCCAGTCACTTAGTAACTCAGTCACTCAGTCAGTCACTCACGACTTATCAACTGGTCACTCATTTGATCACTCACTCGGTCAATCGGTCAGTCACTCACGACTTATCAACTGGTCACTCATTTGATCACTCACTCGGTCACTCTGTCAGTCACTCACGACTTATCAACTGGTCACTCATTTGATCACTCATTCGGTCACTCGGTCAGTCACTCACGACTTATCAACTGGTCACTCATTTGATCACTCATTCGGTCACTCACGACTTATCAACTGGTCACTCATTTGATCACTCACTCGGTCACTCTGTCAGTCACTCACGACTTATCAACTGGTCACTCATTTGATCACTCATTCGGTCACTCGGTCAGTCACTCACGACTTATCAACTGGTCACTCATTCGGTCACTCGGTCAGTCACTCACGACTCATCAACTGGTCACTCATTTGATCACTCACTCGGTCATTCGGTCACTCGGTCAGTCACTCACGACTTATCAACTGGTCACTCATTTGATCACTCACTCGGTCAATCGGTCAGTCACTCACGACTTATCAACTGGTCACTCATTTGATCACTCACTCGGTCATTTGGTCAATCGGTCAATCAATCACGACTTATCAACTGGTCACTCATTTGATCACTCACTCGTTCAGTCGGTCAGTCACTCACGACTTATCAACTGGTCACTCATTTGATCACTCACTCGGTCAGTCACTCACGACTTATCAACTGGTCACTCATTTGATCACTCACTCGGTCAATCGGTCAGTCACTCACGACTTATCAACTGGTCACTCATTTGATCACTCACTCGGTCATTCGGTCACTCGGTCAGTGACTCACGACTTATCAACTGGTCACTCATTTGATCACTCACTCGGTCATTCGGTCACTCGGTCAGTGACTCACGACTTATCAACTGGTCACTCATTTGATCACTCACTCGGTCATTCGGCGAATCGGTCAGTCACTCACGACTTATCAACTGGTCACTCATTTGATCACTCACTCGGTCATTTGGTCAATCGGTCAGTCACTTACGACTTATCAACTGGTCACTCATTTGATCACTCACTCACTCACTCGGTCAGTCACCCACGACTTATCAACTGGTCACTCATTTGATCACTCACTCGGACATTCGGTCACTCGGTCAGTCACTCACGACTTATCAACTGGTCACTCATCTGATCACTCACTCTGTCATTCGGTAAATCGGTCAATCAATCACGACTTATCAACTGGTCACTCATTTGATCACTCACTCGGTCATTCGGTCAGTCACTCATGACTTATCAACTGGTCACTCATCTGATCACTCACTCGGTCATTCGGTCAGTCACTCACGACTTATCAACTGGTCACTCATCTGATCACTCACTCGGTCATTCGGTCACTCGGTCAGTCACCCACGACTTATCAACTGGTCACTCATTTGATCACTCACTCGTTCAATCGGTCAGTCACTCACGACTTATCAACTGGTCACTTATTTGATCACTCACTCGGTTTATTGCTTGTCATTTGTTCAATCAGTCACTCTTATTGATTGATGGTTCTCAGTCTTCTGAATCTCCTTCAGTCTCTCTCTCTCTCTCTCTCTCACTCACACTCACACACACACACACACACACACACACACACACACAAACACACACACACACAGTTGAACCCCCCCTGCTCTCTCTCTCCCTCTTTCTCACACACACACACACACACACACACACACCACGCACACACACACACACACACACACACACACACACACACAAACACACACAAACACACACACACACACACACACAGTTGAACCCCCCCTGCTCTCTCTCTCCCTCTCTCGCACCTGCAGCTGTGTGGTTTCTCTGTAAGTCCTAAAATGGAAGTTCTACAGGATGAGACAGTTTAACTTCAGCTGCCTGATAGATGCTTATCAGCAGAAGTAGCTCACTACACTACATGTAGATCTACTCTACTGTACATTTCATCTAATATACACTAAACTATCATATAACTCATTTACTCTTATAATAACCATTTATCTTCATTCATAAGGTCAACTTAATCCTTACTGGCATGTTCTTAGGAGAACAGAAGTTTACATCTGCAAATGTGTTAATACTTTTTCATTGTTTCACTAATATTAACACAAAACTCACATAAAAACAAAAACGTTAGTTTAATAACAAAAGAAAAACACGTCATATAGTCATATCTACATTCAGCACTCATCTGAACCACAGTCTACTGTAGTTACTCAGTAATCAGCTGTGATCAGCTGCTGGCTGTAAATATGGGTGAAGGAGAAGTAAGTAGTAACTGGATATTTTATTTTATGTTGTGTTTTTTCTATACTCAGTGGAAAAGGTGAGAATAGTGAAAAGCAACATTGACCCAAATGAAGACACACCGGAGGCCAGAGACAGTATTTGTCAGTAGAGGGGCGTGTAGTGTGTAAGCTCCTGTGTAAAGGTGATTGTGTTAACAGGGTTTGGGTTAGACTGTCTCCCCTTCATAAGTCATAATTACTGACATGATGTTTAAGGCTTTATCAGAATTTTACTGGGATGTTCAGCTCAGTATGGTATGTGTGCTGAGGCCTTCTCTTTAGGCCCCTTGACACAGTCCTCCCCTCTACTGACACTTACTCACCCTCATGTAGAACACCCCATACATCACTCACCCCTTCCAGTCGAGTCATTTCTGTTAGTGACGTATCTGCGGTCGATCTCCTCATAGACTGCCTCAGTCAGAGTCTTACGCCTCCTCTTAGAGAGCACTGTGAGGGAGACAGAGAGGAACATGGAGGCAGTTCAGTAGAAGAGAAGACTGATGACAGATTGAAGGACTAATGATGTTTAGAGAATGTACAGAAAGTGGATTGTAGATGATCTCTGAATCTCTCTACCTCTCCTGAGTCGTCTGTTCTGGTACAGCAGCACAACCAGAAGCACAAAGGTCAGGAAGACCACCACTCCCAGAACCAGGAGAGACACTGGATAGATGGGTGGAACAGCAGTTGTGCTCTTCACTGCAAAAATATACAGAACAGAAACTCTGTGGAGCGCTGAATAAGACATTCAGAAATAATTAGTTATATGATCTAAGAGACTAAACAGTACCTGTAGTGGTGGGGGAGGTGGTTGTTGTTGTGGGTGTCGTGGTAGTAGTAGCAGCAGTAGTAGTAGTAGTAGTAGTAGTAGAAGGGACAGATATCTCTAAATACAGAACCAAACCACAAAACAGTCAATAACACACAAAAAACTTTAAAAAATTTTAAACATTTTTTTTTACCCATATGTTTTTATCTGCAGAGTTATACATTAATAACATAATATTAATATCACTATAATTACTATATTTTGTACTGTACTGTGTTTGACTTGACACAGAAACTCAAAACTCCAGCAGACCCCTCTGACCTGTACAGGTGACTCCAGCGTGCTGCCTGTGGGAGCAGTCAGTGTGGTTCTTCAGGGAATGAGGACAGTCCCACAGGTGAATCTCATTCCCTCTACACCTCACTCTGTTCAGCCAGACAGGCCCTGAACCAGCACTAAAGACAATACCCCCATTAACTGGCCCACAACCCATCTGCCTGCAGACCACCTCAGCATCCCTGATGTCCCACAGATCAACACAGACGGACCCCCACTCAGCTTTATGATACACCTCCAGCCTCCCAGAGCAGCTTTCATTTCCTCCACTCAGCCTGAGAGGCAGGTGATCTACAACACAACACCACACAGGAGGAGATGCAGAAACGTATAATGGAGTTATAGAAATATTTTACATTTAAATTCAAATGTTTAATTTTATTTGGGCTTGTACAGCAGATACAGCAGTTATACACCCTACATAGACACAACCATTAATTTACGTAGTTGATTTAAATTGACTCCTGAAATAGTTGACTGTCCTCCATTTCAGTCCAGATTGTAGAATTAAGTTGCAACAGTGTAGACAGACTGCAGAATGCACAGAATGAACATTATTTATTGCTGCTACTTTACACATTCTTGATTTCTAAAATCATTCACTGTACATTGCTTCATTAAAATGTATTTAAGTGTCTTACTTGAACACTGTTGCTGGTGGGGGGATAAAAAGCATGCCCGGTGAGCAGGTGCTGTGCTTTCCTTATCTGTAATAGGAAAATACAGCTGTGTAGTAAATGAATCATTTAAGTTACTGTCTGATCTTAATAGGCAGTCAGTAGTCATGGATACATCATCAAAAGAATAGTTGCACCCATTACAATGCTATAAGATAAAGGTGACCAGGAACAATAAACAATGATAAACAATGAGCTACACATACAGTAGTGCCTCTCAGTATGGCGTCGACCATATCATGAAGTTTGAATATTCTGATGCAGTTCCTGCAGAGTTTGCCTTAGTGGATAAGCAGTGACACCAGCTCTTCTGGACGTGCAACAACAAATCGTCCATCTTGGCGCTGAACACAGTGACTCCACACATGGATTTATAGGTGATCTCATCTAGGACAAAAGTGGGACTTGTCACTGAAGATTATCAGCTGCCATTCCGAATCACTCTGTGACAGTCTGGCACACCAACATTGCAGCCTTTGCCAACGTTGACGTGGTGTTAAGGGCAGTCGGAGTAACGGTCTGCATGCAGGTAGTCCTGCATTGTGCAGCCGCCTGCCAATGGTGCTGGCACAAAGAGGATGAATCATATAGGGCATCATTGCTCACTGGATGTCCTTAGTCGTTGCTGTTGGGTCACTCCACGCATGTCAGAGCAACTCCACTCCACGCAACAGTTTGTTGATTCTCTCTCCTTGTAGTTCATGTATGTCTCCCAGATTTCATGTCGCTGGCTGCTGTGGCCTTCTATCCTCTGCCACCAACAGCATGTCATAGAGATATCCAAATGACCGGTATGGCACACAATACATCAATGGGGCCATTACACATGCAGAAGCTCCAAGATGTGATCCCTCTCTAAGTCCTTCCAACTCAAATTGCTTTGAGCTCTCCTCAGGGCATACTTTACTTGCAAAGAACACTACCAATACAACAGCAGAAGTCAGAATGGAAATCATGCACAACAACACGGGACGACCAGTGAAACTTGAATCGTTAATGTCTCACAATGTCAAACCCACCCACCCAAGTTTCATTCCTGTTGTCTGATTCGCTCTGAGTGCAACCTTTTTTGATGAATGTATAAACCCAGTATTAACTGTGGGAAAGAACTTCCTACCTGAGCAGGTAATGCGAGCCACCTCACTGCGACTGTCACAGTTGTTCTGTCCCCAGGGAGAAGATGGACACTGCCACAGGGTGGACTCATGTTTTCTACATTTCAGATCATCCAGCCAGTTAGGAGCTGACTCCACTCTTGCTTTGGCTTGGTTATCACTGCCAGATCCTCCACAGTTCAGCTCCTGACAGACCAGACTTACTGTTTCTTCATTCATCCCATTTACACACACATTACCCCAGGTTCCATTGTAGAACACCTCCAGATTCCCCTCACAGCCCTCAGTGAGTCTGATCTCTTTATACCCTGGGGGGAGAAAGAAAATGTAAGTTTGGGATGGACATTCTGTATTCTGCATTGAGCCTCCACAAGCCACCAAAATAGTTTATCTAGGAAACTGCAAATCAATGCAAACCAAAAATAAGAGACTTTAAAAGACCTCTACTAAATTACTATGTAAACTTTTTAGTGTCGTTTTAAATGTTTTATGATGCACATTCAAACTGCATTAATATGACTATTAATTAGAAAACATTTTATAAGATGATACAACATTAGCAGCAGGTACAGTGACACATTACCTGAGCACATGACTCCTACGTCCTCTTTGTGTCCACATTCATTCTCTCCACATAGCTGAAAGCTGCAGTTCCACAGAGACGTCTCGTTCCCCTCACACTCCACCTCATTCAGCCATATGGGTCCAGTTCCAGGTCCAAACTGAGCTGGTACCGGGGTCCTGAGGGCCACTCCACACTGCAGCTGTCTGCAGACCACTTGCGCATCCTCAATACCCCACAAGTCATCACTCACTGTCCCCCATGATCCACTGTGGAAAACCTCCAGCCTTCCTGCACAGCCTCCTCCAGAACCAACCAGCCTGATGGCTGTATTAAAAACAATACAACACATCATTTTAAATATGATGATAAAATATGATATGGATACTTGCTTTTGCATTATATCAAATGTCTGGTAATATGTGCTACTGTTTTGTCACCTGAGCAGGTGATGTACAACTGTTCTCTGGAGCTGCAGTTGACTGCTTGCCCACTGCTGCAGTTTCCGAGATGAGCTTCACTCCCAGAACAGCTGAAACCCGTCACACACATGTGACTCTGTTTTGGACTGGATTGAGAGGAGCTGGAGAAGCTGAACACAGAGCCACAGCCCAGCTGTCTGCAGATCACAGAGGCCTCAGACTCACTCCAGGAGTCCAGCAGTACTCTCCTCCAGTCCTGCCTGAAGTACACCTCCACCTCCCCCTCACACTCCATCCTTCCAGACAACCGCACCCGCCCCTCATGCAATGCCAAAGAGGAACCTGAGGAGGAAAAGAATAAATTACAAAATCTCTGTTAATATCTGTAATGGACTGAGGAGCTGGAGAGAGAGGTGGATATGTACGTAAAGTCTGCTTATTAGAGTCTGGGTTGAGTGCAGGAGAATCCATGAAATCAATAAAACAAAAACACAGAACACAGAACACAGAGAACACTAACAGAGCAGCCTACTACATTTGATTCACCAACTCACATTTCAATACCAGACAGAGACTATGAGCAAACAGAGGGGCATACAAGCACAAGGACTGACAAGAAACTAGAGGCAGGTGAGAGACAGGTAAAGTGATGCGTGCATACCATCTGGACATTTTCCCCTGTTTTTGTTTATTAGTGTTTACCACAGCAAGCTATCAGTTTCATTCTAGGACTTAAATATTAAAGACTTTATGGGTGAGCGTTCTGGAACTCACTCTATAAACAGGTTATCCAGTGCTGTAATTGTATTATTTTGATGAAGCAGGGAACAGCAAATGCAGCCAGTCAGGGGAACAGAGGTCTGAATCACCAGCTGCCACATCCTGGGTAGCTGGAGGAGCACTGGCCACACCCTGGGACCCTGTTGTTTAAGAAGCTGCAGGAGCCTAGGCATATGGCATGTGATGCAGTTAAGGAGATCTCAACTGAAGGCTTGGCATCCAGTGTCTCTTCCTTGGCTGCATCAGCTGCAGATATCTCAGGAGCAAGCTTATGTCCCCTAAACAAGAAAAAGAAGTCTCTCTTTCTATACCAGAAAGGCGTGCAAGCCGTCCTCCAGCCTGGTTTGGATCTCCTTGACAAGGAACCCCTGGAGAGAGGAGAAGCAACAAACCAGGCACAGGTGATGGGCCTAGAGAGCCTAGAGACAGGGGGGAGCTAAAACCAAGAAACAATAACAGAAGCACATGGAAATAACAGGAGGGACAAATAAACATAGGCAGAAAAAGAAAGCGAGGCATGACAAAAACAGAGTACAGTTTATCAGAGCTCACCGTTACATATGACTCCAGCGTCCTGTTGATGAGAGCATGCAGCTCGACTCCATGATGAAATGGGACATTTTGACAGGTGTGTTTCGTTCCTCTGACAATCAAACACATCAGCCCAGATCCAGCCACTCCCCTCCCCAAACCAGTCTGACCCCACCACAGACACAGCACTCCCACACTTCAGCTGACCACAGAGGACACTGGTAGCTCCCATATCCCAGCTTACATCACACACTGTGCCCCACTCACTGAGGTACTGGATCTCCACTCGACCAGAACAGGAGTCCACACCATTCACCAGTCGAGCCCCTGTGCATCAAATATTACAGTATCAGTTGAACAGAGTGATTACAGGTACTAGAATGAGATAATATACATCACTACTTATTTTATCTCCACAGACACTGTAATAACTCTCAAACACTCTCTAATATCTAACTTTAATAAGAGACCAATTATTTATACTGACCAGAACAAATAAGTCCCACATCTTTGTCATGTTGACAGTTTCTTCTGACTGATGATGATATTTCACAGAGAGTAATGTCTGATTCGTTGCCTCTACACTGAAGCTTCTGTTTCCACACCTGACCCTCCCCTCTGCCAAAAGCAGCTGCTCTCTTCACCTCCACAGGAAGCCCACAGCCCAGCTCTCGACACACAACCTCTGCATCCTGCTGGTCAAAGTCAGCGTCACACACCGTGTACCAGGTCTTTTCCTGCAGCACCTCCACTCTCCCAGAGCACAGATGAGGACCACCAGTCAGTCTGGACTTCCTGTGTCCTGTGTGTATAAATTAGATTAAGATCTGCTCAGCACAGAGAAAGTAATAGAGTTCTATATGTGTGAAACGTTGGAATAAAAGGTGATGATTTTTCCTTTTTTCCCCTTTTAAACTGTTTAAGCCTCTGACCTTAATAAATATAATATTTTATACATGTAACTTCTGGGTGAATTTTAAACAAAACAAACATACATTTTAGAAGTTTAATTAATGTAATATTAGAGGTATTAGTGATTATAAGCTGGGGAGTACAGTATGTGTATATATACCTCTTTTATTTGTTGTATTTCTTTATTTTTATTAATAAACATTTCAGGAACAAAAACAAATATAATAGGTCAATTTTAAATTGGAAGATTGACAGATTTGTAGACAGGTATATTATTTCACTCATGTTGTGAAATTCAGATCATCACCTTTACTCCACCACACATGATGCTATGACCAGTTTTGAGTGTGGAATGTTGAGATCAGTAGATTTAGAGATATGTAATCATTATAAAGTATGTAACACTGAGTGCTGTAAAACTACTGTAGTAATAGAGGGTCTCTGATGATGAATGTGTCCTGACAGACCAGCTAACAAAGGAATGCAGCTGTGGAGACATGAGGACGTAACTGTGTGTCTCTTACTGGTAATTATTTATGGTCTTTATGAAGGCTTATAGAAATGAACGTACACACACTAAACAGACGATCCCATGACGAGCAGTGAAGGACGTGTGCTGTGTTGTTAGTGTTGTTAGCCAGTCTGCTGCTTTTAGCAGGAAGCTAGTCGAGTTTATGTATTATAGATTCCTCCATGTATAAATCAATAAGAGCATTTCACTAAACCAACATCCTAATATTGTACAGTCTATTCTACAGTACAAACTCTCTCAGCAACTCTCATTACAGAACCACTACTGTAAACGATCAAAATTACTAAAACCTGAGTACACTGAAATTATTCCTGTTAAATATTATATTTTTAGGAGAGAAAGATTTTTATTGGTGGAGCTGATGACAGACAGCAGCTTACTTGAGCAGATGACTCCAGCATCTTCATTATGACCACAGTCAGATACCCCCCATCCTCTTGAACTGCAGTTCTTCAGTGTGGACTCTGATCCACTACAGGCCACATTATCCATTAAAATCGATCCTGATCCTGGTCCAAAGTGAGCATCACTCAGAGCATCTACAGCATCTCCACATCCCAGCTCTCTACACACCACTGCAGCATCATCCTCATCCCATTCATCATCACACACTGTTCCCCACTGATTATTATGAAACACCTCCACTCTCCCAGCACAGCGACTCCCACCATCCACCAACCGCACACTGCCTGTATGAGAGAGAGAGAGAGAGAGAGAGAGAGAGAGAGAGAGAGAGAGAGAGAGAGAGAGAGAGAGAGAGAGAAAGAGAGAAAGAGAGAAAGAGAGAGAGAGAAAGAGAGAGAGAGAGAGAGAGAGAGAGAGACAGAGAGACAGAAAGAGAGTGAGAGAGAAAGAGAGAGCGAGAGAGAGAGAGAGAGAAAGAGAGAGAGAGAGAGAGAGAGAGAGAGAGTGAGAGAGAGAGTGAGAGAGAAAGAGAGAGAGAGAAAGAGAGAAAGAGAGAAAGAGAGAGAGAGAGAGAGAGAAAGAGAGTGAGAGAGAAAGAGAGAGAGAGAGAGAGAGAGAGAGAGAGAGAGAGAGAGAGAGAGAGAAAGAGAGAGAGAGAGAGAGAGAGAGAGAGAGAGAGAGAGAGAGAGAGAGAGTGAGAGAGAGAGAGAGAGAGAGAGAGAGAGAGAAAGAGAGAGAGAGAGAGAAATATTAAAGTTGTTGACTGATTAACAGCTACTTCTGCAATATATGAAATATATGAGGGCAGTATTTTGATAATAGTGTTTATGATAATATCTTTAAACCATTAAATCATGTAGGTATTGTGAGAAAAAACTGGAAGCACTACCCGAGCAGCACAAAAAGTGTTTGAGACTTTTTGCCTGTTACCTGCACACAGTAGCACACGGAGCGAAACAGACACCAATAAGCACAAGTCATTTCTAATTACAGTCCCAGTTTAATGTGTTCAGTTACGTCTCATATTACATCCTCTTTACAGAGTATATTCCCTACTACACAGTAATATTACTAGTAACTCACAATACAAAGATAAAAAAGTGAGAGAGAGAGAAAGAGAGAGAGAGATTTTAACTAGTATCTCATCCATTAACTAACAGTGCACTTACCAGCTGTGGAGAGAGGGATTGTGGAGAAGAGAAGAATGAGAACCACACAGCTGTCCATCTCCCTCTGACCTGCACACACTCCGTTCAACTCAGCAGCAGAGCAAGCTTTACCTCCTCTACCCCAGAAAGACTGAAGATACTGAGAGAAAGAGAGACAGAGAGAGAGAAAAAGAGGGGAGAGAGAGAGGCTCCCCACAGCCGCCAATCACACTCACTATTACCTTATTAGAAAGAGAAGAGGAAACCATCAAACACTTTCAGTGACAAATCAGAGGAGGCATTTTCTCTCCCTCCATAAATATCAAAAGAGCGTCAGCGCTGATGAACAGAACTCCACCTCCGTCTCTAGAGGAGTGCATGTGAGGAGAGACGCTCACAGCAACATACAGGAGACTGAGTTCAGAGAGGAAACACTCCAGTGTAATAGAGCACTAATGCTGCACCTGCAGAGACACACTGATAACCATCTCACACACACACACACACACACACACCTCCCCCCGCACACACACACACACACACACACACACACACACACAATGTTAAAACAAAGTTTGAAACTGTAAATAAATAACTTAGACAAATTGTTATACTGATCTGAACTGAGGTACAGGCTGCTTTGGAAGAAATACAACATAATACCACAGTATAATCCCAGAATACTCCATAATTTAATTTAAAAAATACTAAGTAAAATAAATGTAACCAATATTTTTATTCAGTGTAATTCCCTTTTATCCCACTAATTTAGTGTATAACTTTTCCACTCATCTTAAAGAAAGACTGTTTCAGTCGACTGCAGTGCATGTGATTCTCCACTAGATGGCAGCAGAGGATTAATAATCATTGTAGTGAACGCGAGTTTAAAGTTCAATTTCAATGTACAGGTCAGCTGAGGTTCTCCTGTTCTCTGAGTCTTTGAGGTTCTATGTTCTCTCACAATAATAATAATAATAATAATAATAATAATAATAATAATAATAATAATGAATCAGTATAGACAGAATCAGAATTAACAGACAAACCCAAGAGAAATCAGACCTTTACAGTATATTAAAATTAGAACTGTGATGTTTTTAACTTTCTACTCTCTAAGAAATAAATGTATAAATAGAAAACTACTCTTTACTATACTATAACTTCTAACCCAATAGACGTTGTTAAGAATATACAAATGAGCCGCAGTTAACCCTCATTACTAACTTTAAACAGACGTGTACTGATCACAGCTGAAGTAAACAGCAGCATGGTAGTGTTCATTCCTGAAGCTAAACTACTGAGATTTGACAGAGCTTTAGGGGTGCACATAATGAGTCCTCAAAATCCACTAACGCATGTGGTAAGTGTGTGTCACGGTGCGGTTGGGTTTGGACCCAAACGCAGTGCAGGAACCCGCTGCGCCGGTATAAAGGTTTATACTGCAAGCAAACGGACTTCCTGGATGCACGTGAAACTATGTGTGTGAGAAGTGAACTGTATTGATGAACTGGGAGGCTAGAGGCGGGGATTGAACCCCCGCCCTTCGGAGTGGTACCCTAAGTGTTACCACTGCGCTACGCCGCACCACACGTGAGGCCAGTCAGGATGAGGTTTAGTGGGTGAGAGGGAGAAACGGCGGGAAAAAGCAAACAAAGGAGACGCTCTCAAACAAAAGGAAAAGCTTATATAAGAACAGAAATAAACAGGAGAGGGTTTCACCCAAAGGGGAATTCTTGTTCACTGCGTGCAGAGTGACACATGCTGTCAACTCTGGGCAGTTGTTTAAATATATTTAAATATTTATTGATTATTATTTTTTTACTTTGCTCTCTTTCTTTTTCTTTTCTTTTTCTCTTTTACTGGTACCATACCGGCTACCCCTCTACAAAGGTGTAGCAATGGTGTTTGTTTGGTGGGGGCTTATATTGCTGACGCCCCAGGTGCCGCTTGTTGGCCTGATCAGCCTGGGGCATACTGGGGTTTGGAGTTCCGGGCTGTAGTTCCCGGACCCTTACAGGACCCCCTCCCCTAGGGGCAGCTCCCGAAGCCCCCAAGCCGGCCGCACGATCACGCCGGAATGCTCGGGATCGAGGATGTCCAGAAGCCTGCGGACAGCATACGCAGGCGCACCCTGGATCAGGAGGGCAGGAGGGCGGGACAGAGCTGCCGAAGGCCTTCCAGTAGCGGCTCATGAACTGGGGTCCCCGATCAGACACCATCGCTGGGCATCCCATGGACGCGCACGACGTGCTGCATGAGCAGCTCCGCCATTCGTTTGGCGGAGGGAAGCCCAGGAAGAGCCACTAATTTGCAGGCCTTCTAGAATCGGTCAACCAAGACCAAGATTGCCGTGTTACCCTGGCATGCTGGCAGACCCGTGACAAAGTCCAAAGGAGCCTGGCTGGTTTGGTGCGTGGGACCTTATTGCAGGCACAAACCTGACAGGACCCCACGAAGGCTCGAACCTCCTTTTCCATTTCTTGCCACCAAAAGCTTCTCCGTAGGAACTCTAGGGTCTGCTTTACCCCAGGGTGACCAGCGAATGGGGACGCGTGTCCCCACTCCAAGACCCGCTGCCGAGTGGTGGCTGGAACAAACAATGCCCCCGGAGGCCCCCCACCCGGGTCGGGCTCCCATCGCTGGGCTTCCTCAATGGCAGTCTCCAGGGCACAGCGAAGGGGGGCAACAATATAGGAGGCTGGCAGGATAGACTGTGATTCTGGGCAGGATTCCAGAGGGTCCCACTGACGGGAGATAGCATCGGGCTTGAGATTTTTTGAGCCCAGTCTGTAGGTCAGGACGAAGTTGAACTACGTGTTCCTCTCAGGTACGACTAAATACTAGGATGTCGTTGAGGTACATGTAGGCAAAGCGATCCAGGGCCTCCCTCAGGACCTCGTTAATGAACCGCTGGAAGACGGCGGGAGCATTCATCAATCCAAAGGGCATCACGCGGTGCTCATAATTCCCTGAAGGAGTGATGAAGGCCGTCATCCCCTTGGCGTATGCGGATGAGGTTGTAGGCACTGCGCAGGTCCAGCTTGGTGAAAATCGCAGCCTGCTGCAGTGCTTCAAACGCGGTGTTCATCAACAGCAAAGGGTAGCGGTCCTTCACTGTGATGGCATTGAGGCCCCGGTAGTCGATGCAGGGGCGGAGTGTCCCGTCCTTCTTCCCCACAAAGAAGAACCCCGCACCTGCTGGAGAGGTTGAGGGCTGAATGAAGCCATTAGCCAGCACCTCCCGGATGTACTCCTCCATAGCCACCTTCTCAGGGGCAGACAGGGAGAACAACCTGCCTCAGGGAGGGGTTGTCCAGGGCAGGAGGTTGATGGCGCAATCGTACTCCCTGTGTGGAGGTAGTACATGAGCCCTTTCCCGGCTAAAATCTACTCTGAGGTCATGGTACTCCGTGGGAACCTTTGATTGGTCGGGACCCAGCGATGGGGGCCCCAAGTGACTATAGACTGGGTGACCCAATCAATGTGGGGGTTGTGTTGTTTCAACCATGGAGACCCCAGCACCAGGTGGAGCTGGGGAATGCAGGTTAGGTACAACACCACGGTCTCCACATGGGGCCCCACCCGCAGGGTTAGAGGTTGGGTGCAGTACGTCACCGGCCCAGCCCCTGCTGGCTGACCATCCAGGGTCAGGACCTGGATAGGTCTTTCCAGGGGCTGGATAGGCATCCCCAGGGTGATGGATAGACATCCCCAGGGTGATGTCAGTGTCCCCGTCAATAAAACTCCCTGCCGCACCAGAGCCAACAAAGGCACAGAGAGGGATGGGTCTGTGGCCTGACCATGACAAGGCGACCCTGAGGAACATGCCACCATAGGGAGAGGGTGTGCTACTGTCCGCTCCAGGGCCCCCGGCGGACTTAGGCGTTTCCCGGCGGTTGCTTGTCCCCGGAACCCATCCTGCGGTAATCCACTATGGCAATCAGTGCTGATGTCCCACTGGTGGAGTCAGCATTTGGGAAAGTTCAGGAAGGCAGTCCAATCTCCTACCAGCACCCAGTGCCAGTGAGCCAGACTATATTTTACCACCACCCAGATGCCCCTCCACCACTACCTCTACCTGCAGAAGGTTACAAGTTGGAGCCTACTTTGCTGCCAGTTTGTGTGCAGTCTCCAGCAGCAACTACTTCTGCAGTCGCTGCAAACTACTTTGGATATGGCCAAGAAAATAGAGGTTGCTACAAGGGAGCAGAGTGTCTCTGTGGAGTGGCATCAAGTGAGGAAGAATAGAGCCACGTCTTCCCACTTTAAAGAGGTTTGCCATGTCCACAGTTGGTGTTCAGCAGAACATCTTGCTGAGAGAATAAGAAAGGGTGTGGCTCAAACAGCTTTAATGAAGAGGGGTCTGACATTAGAGCGTGATGCCATTCAGGACTATTGTCGGGTGAAGAACACCAATTACAGGCCTTTTGGCTTTGTGATCCACCCAGATGCTCCATGGTTAGGGTCATCTCCTGACGGGGTGGTGTTTGACCCAACTGAAAACCCACCCTTTGGCCTGCTGGAGATCAAATGCCCAAATGCCAAAAAGCTATGTTGACTGTAAATACTTTGAAGATGCAAAAGTGACAACATGAAATTAAAACAGCAGCACAGCTACTACTGGCAGATCCAACGACAAGGTCAGCTCCTGATTACAGGAATGGAGTGGTGTGACTGTGTAGTGTTTGCAGAAGAGGACATGGTAATACAGAGGACTCTACAAAGATGCAGAAAGTTGCTGCCATAGTTGTCGTCGTTAGGGAGAGGGGTGATTACTTATTTTTTTTTTACTTTTACATGGCAGGTTATGATTGAAGGCTGTGAAGTCAGAGATGGGTAATAAAAACATGTATAAATTTTATATTTTGTTTTCTTAGTTCTTTCATATTATTTTTCTAAGCTTGTAAATCTACTATTTTTTTCATGTGGCCCTAGTGGTAATAAAATTTAATGAACAAAAGTTACTCAGCCCCCCTTACCCTTCTTTTTAGTGTTATTAAAAGACATGAAAACAGTATGGTGGTTGCATGTGCCTTTTTAAACTGTGTGCCTCTTTACTAAAGAGGACATAATTTATCTTTTTAATATAAAAAAACTCTAAATACTCGCCTGTCTTTCTTACAGCTCTTAGAATTAATCCAGGAATCACTTCACTTGGATGGTCCACTGTAGATGCCTTGTAGCTGCTGACCTGACATGCAACTGAATATGCATTAAATTCAACTGAACACCTAAGTTGAATGTGATGTACCATGAATCAACCCCTATAAACCTAATGGTAGCTAGTGCTGGCTAGGTGCATGGTTACATTCCATAGGCATCCATTTACATTCAACTTAGAGTTCAGTTGCATTTAATGCATATTCAGTTGAATGTCAGGTCAGCAGCTACAATGGACAATCCAAGCGATACCTTAATTTATTTACATTCATCTCATAACAAACAAAACATAATAGAAATGTAACAGTAACAGTGTCACCACAAAACAAAGTGGTAACTATGGACCACTATGGTCTGAAAGTGCAATTATATAGGTTGTAACTTCCTATACAATAATAGAATTAGGAGTTAGAATTGTTTGCCTGCCCAAGCTTTCACCAGTGATCCATTTTGGTAGTTTACCAGGAAGCAAGCCATGCTAAACAGCTGATCAATGCTTCCACACACTGACAATGGTATGACTTTGTCAAAGAGCTTGTTCTCTTTAACCCTCCGGATACATCTCTTGACATGCACTCTCAAGCGGGCACTGGACTGTGTCTGCAGGACATCCTCCCTACACATGTTGGACTCCTTTTATGAAAAGAAAGGTACAAGGGTGGTCCACAAGAAAAATCCCTTGTCTACCATGATAGCCATGTCTGCAGTGAGGGAGTTTGGTAATGCCAGATAGCTTAAAAATGTTTCCCGGTCACTCATAGAGCCTGCATACAACGCAGACACAAAGGTAATGGGACCCGATGGGGTGCAATGCCGATCATGGCCTTGAATGTGGGTGTGTGGACTTATATGATGAAAAATACCTCACTTTGCAATACTGAGAGAGGAGGAGGGAGTTTGGAAAAAAAAACCAACGTTCTGTACAGTCAAGCACCACTTGTCTCCTTGTGTCAGGGAATGATGAAAACTCTGGTGGTAAGTGAGCTTTTACACTTCTTCTTTCGGTATCCACAAGCGGACGGAAACCAAGTAGGTAGTGTGTCACTCGTTAGTAATAATTCTGCTTGGCTGTGTGTATGGTAGAATACCAAAACGGTGAGCAAAGATGCCTGAGAGCAGGCCCACAGACAGGTGCATCATCAGAAACAGCAGGAGGATTGTCATTATCGGGGTGCAAAGTTTCATGTAAAAATAAAAACTATACATACTCATTGGAGACACTTTTGATGGTACACCTTGTTTCTACACTTGGGCAGTGTTTTTGGGGGGGGGGCTAGTGTTGTGGTCCCCATTTAACTCTGTTCTTTTCTCTCTCAAGCTCTTGACTTGTGTAGTGTAGTGCACTGACAGGTCAAGCAGATGCAGGTCAAGAGCTTTAAACAATGTTTACATCAAAACATCAGAATGGGGGGCAAGATGTGATTTTTGTGACTTAAGTTCAAAACCAGCCCTCCTGGCACATTTTAGATAACACATGTGTTAGAATCCTGGCAGTGAGTCTGCAGGGAGAAACACCTTGTTTCATGAGAACTGAGCTCCTGACCTAACTGTAGCTGCGCACATTCATGCAAAAAAAACGTATACCTGATTTCACGAATTAGCTTCATCTACTCAACAAGCTCCATCCAGTCCAATCTCGACTAGTCAGCACCTCAGTGACAGTGAGACACAGACTATCTTTACCCACCCAGATGCCCGCTCCAACCACTACCTCTCTTACCTGCAGAAAGGTTACAAAGTTGGAGCCATACTAGCTGCCAGCTTGTGTGCGTCTCCCAGCAGCAAAATACTTCTGCCAAGTCGCTGTACAAACCTACTTTGGATATGGGCCAAGAAAATAGAGCGTGCTACAAGGGAGCAGAGGGGATATGTGGAGTGAATAAAGTGAGGAAGAATAGAGTCAAGTTATCCCATTTTACAACACGTGCGTGCTGTCTGACGATGTCCACAGTTGGTGTTTACAGCAGAAAAGTGGATGAAGAGAATAAGGGTGTTGGATAAAAAAGATGAATGAGGAGGTGTATGAAAGTAGAGAGTGATGCAATAAGGGAGATTGTAGGGGTGAAGAAAACCAATGACAGGCCGTGTGGCTGGGATAAAAAAGGATGCTAAAGGGTTAGGGTAATATAATGAGGGTGGTGTTTGACCAACTGAAAAACCCACCCTTGGGCCTCATGATGGAGTCAATGCAAATGCCAAAAGCTAGTTGAATGTAAAATAATTGAAGATGCCAAAGGAAAATGAAATCGAAAACAGCAGCCAGTATAGGCAGATCCAAGGTCAGTCTGATTACAGGATGAGTGGTGTGGATTTGAGTGTTTGAGAAGGACTGGTAATACAGAGGATTACAAAGAGGAGAGTTGCTGCAGCGTAGGGAGGGGTTGATTATATTTTTTTACTTTACATGGCAGTTTTGATTGAAGGTTGAAAGTCCGAGCTGGGTAATAAAAATGTATAAATTTATATTTTGTTTTTAGTCTTTCCTTATTTCTCAGTGCCCTTCCTCTTTTTCTGGGCGTGGTCCTACCTTCCTGCCCCCTTTCTCAGCCCCTACCTCTTTTCGTGTTACTGAAGGTACGAAACTGCTGGGTTTGCTGTTGTTTTCCCTGTGTCTTTCTCACGCGGGCCATAATATCTTTAACCAATCTCGTCATATGTGTCTTTTCCACCTTCAAACCCGTTCGGATCCTTTTTGTCTGGTCCTGTTTTCTACCTGTTAGTCCCGGATCGATCATTGTCCATTCAGCATATGCACTTGCAATCCCCTGTGACCTAACTTGTTAAATGTGTTTTGTATCGTTTGAGGTTGCACCTTCATCCTATAATCCTCTGGCATGCGGTTCGGGTTTGGTTCTTTTACGTCTCCTTTGTGACCTTCCAAAACCCTGAGTTCGGTTGCTTTGTACTCGCTTTATATGTGTGGCTGTTTAGTCTTATTTTTGCTCTCAATCCTAACCTAATGTGCGTGCTTGCGCATCCCTATCGCATCTGTGTACTCTTGTTCACACACCTGCACACATCTTAACTCAACTATCCTGCCACAACCATGTACTATCACACCACTACCTTTCTCCCTTCCCTTCCTTTTCCCCACACATCATAGCTCCGTCCCACCATTATTCAGTACCATACTACCACCTGACGTGCACAAGTCTGTAACCCCCACACTCCAGCTACGACACCATACACCCCTCCTTCACGCTAATCAATCCAAGCAGAATAGTGATTGCCCTACATCAGGTCACGCAACACGGTTGTTTTATCTTGCGACACTACATCTCATTGCTCACAGCTCCCATTATCACCACAACCAAGTCACCTCTGCACTGTCAGGAGAATTACCTGTTATGATGTGCACAGTACATATCTACCACACCTAGTCACACCGTCTTCACACCTAAGTCCATATCCGCCCCGCGACAACAGTCTCAGCACAGGATTCACAGCTTATCTCAGACACAAAACTGAGACGAGTTTTTCACCACTACAGCCTGATGTGCCCCCGCTGGGCTTTCAGTCACACACCGCGTCCTCGCTCCATGATACAATCAACTCACATAGTCTCAGCTGACATGCCTCCCTCTAGCACTCTCCTTCCTGCGGGCAATGGACTGGGTCTGCAGGACGTCTCCTACAACATTTGGCTGCCTGTATGCAAAGAAGGTACAAGGGTGTCCACAAGAAATCCCTGCTACCATGATGCCAGTCTTGCAGTAAGGAGTTTGGTAATGCAGATCGCTTAAAAATTCCAGGTGTCACTCTGTCGACTGCCTGTACCCCCACAGTTGTAACACAAAGGTAATGGGGGCCAGGGTGTGCAATGCCGTTTGGCTTGAATGTGAGTGTGGTATATGAATGAAAATACCCAATTATTTGCAATAGACCTTCCCCTCGACTGCGAACATCGATGTGAGTTTGGAAACCCCCACATATCCTCACAGTTACAGCAAGCCACACTTGTGTGTCAGGGAATGAAAAAACTCACGTGAGGTAAGTGAGCTTATTAATCTCTCGTATCCACAATGCTACATGATATCACAGCGTTTCCCAGACACATGTAGACCCCACAGTCTCCATGTTGAATAGTTCTTGTCATCGACATACCAGCCTTCTAAGTATACGTCATAATTTATGTCCAAACATTTTTGTTGGTATCTATACGCTGGATGTGGCAGGCCCATGTATATGCTATACAGAACCTATTATATTTGTTTACAGGAATTCATAATGGGTTTTAGAGATTTTATAGACCCTTATATTAAAGCACAGGTAAAAAACAAAAAAACATACATACTCATCGGACACTTTTTAGGTACACTTGTTTCTTACACTTGTGCAGTGTTGGTCCTTTACTCTGTTCTTTTCTCTCAGCTTTGACCTTGGTGTAGTGTAGTGGCACTGACAAGTCAAGCAGATGCAGGTCAAGAGCTTTAAACAATGTTCACAACAAACATCAGAATTGGGGGGCAAGATCGTGATTTTTGTTACTTTAAGTTTCAAACCAGCCCTCATAGAGGTTCACTTTACAGTATGTCTCCTCAGAATCCTCTGAACGTCGTGCCTGTTATGTAAATTATTAAATGTGTTAATGAGTTATGATTGAGAACAACATGAACCAGACTGAATCAGTGCAGTGGCCACTGAAGGTAATACTGTTTCATATTCCATCTGTATTTTTATATTAGCATGATCATGAACTTCGTGGTATCAATCATAAAGTAATTTTGCTAGCCAATCAGCCCCGTGCCAGGTTTATTAAGGGCACATGAACACATCGTATTACGAGGAAGGTAAATATGAGTTTGTGGTAGAATCTTTCAGTACGGCCCCCGGTCATGGTTTATTTTGTGGTGGAGTCGACGTCTGGCTTACTGGGTCTAACCGGAGCCCTTTTGGATGTGATTTTTAATGTCTATGAAAATTCCCCATGATCTCTGTAGGGGTTTACCACCTCTGATGAGTGAAGAGAACCACTGGTTAGAAATAAAATGATTCAGATTAAACCATGTATTCAGATTTGATAATATGGATACTCAGAGAACAGAGGAAGTCGCCCGTCGAGGTGCTGAAACTGATCACCTGCATCAGAACTGCAGTGGACAATGACAATGTGTGACCTCATCTGTCTCTTTTGGGTTTTCTTTTTAAAGTGCTGGGAAGTGGTGACAATGGCAGCAGGACAGGTCAGTGTTCTTGTATGTTGAGATATGTTTTATTGGATGTGGGTTTGGTAGCGTCATGTAATATTTTTCCAGGTCTAGTCAGTTTAGAGCTGTCTGGTGTTTAAAAACCCTGTAGGAAAAATTCTAACTTTTCCAGTTTGAGTAAAGAGGTTCCAAACATTTAAACACAAAATCCTCTCTCTCTCTCTCTCACTCTCTCTCTCGTATCTCTCCTCTCTCTCTCGCCTATTTTTAGAGGAGGTGAAGCTTGTCCTCCCTTGTGCTGAGTTGAGCAGCACTGTTGGCAGGTAGAGGCACCCCGATGTTACAGTGACTCTGATTTCTTCTGTCCTCCATCCTCACACAGGCTTGATAAAAATATTTACTTTTCATATTTTTAATACAGTTTTTCTGTCATTACCATGTTTAATTACATATATGAACTGTGACGGAGAGGAGCTGGTGTCTTCATTGACCACATAAAGGTTTTGGACGCTTGATGATAATGACGACGTTAGTTGTTGCCGGTATGCACGACTCTTGCAATGTGTTTTGTTTTATAAAATAAAACAAGTTGCAGTTAATGTCCAAACGGGTGTTAATTGCATTGGCTATCTAATGAATATTTTGGTCAGGAACAGTTGAACGTTATCAAACGATTTACAAACAAAAGGATTTAGAATGGAAAGAATCAGGAACAATGTGAAAGTAATAACATGGTTGTTGTAAAGAAACAAACACTGTTTAAAATCGACTGGTCTTTTAGTCTGAGGTCTCGTTTCCTCTCTCTTTCCTGAACCTGCACCAATCCTCACTATCTAAACTTAGGGAGTACATATATCCAGAACTCCACAGATGGGCGCATTCCTTTGATGTTAGAGGTGTTGCAGCTTGTTCTCTCCTCTCAAACTCCCCCTCTTTAAAATCACGCCTGTGTCGTTACACTGTCAGTCAACTCAGAGATAGTTACATAAATATGCCCCCCATCCCCCCCATCACATCCTACAACCTGTTTTCAGTTCTGACACTGACAGTAAAAGAGAGGGAGCTTAACATTGATCTTCCCCTCAGGATTTCCCATGACCAGTAGTATCAGCGTGTTCCACTGCTGCCTCCAGATAAAAGAGAGATCTGACAGTACAGAATTAACTCTATAGACCCACCAGCAGGAATATATACCATACATCACACATTGACATTCATAAATTTAACCCAACTCAAGATATTACAATTTAACTAGCATCATGTGATTAAGCTCTATATATAATCAGCATCCTTCCTCCTAATCATCATATCATCACTCATCATCCTATCCTCATCATTTCATCACCATCAATCCTCATCCTCATTCCTCATCCTCACTAATCATCCATCATCATTCATCAATCCTCATCCTCAGCCTCATCATCATTAATCATTTACAGGACTTAGGAATACACTTGAAGGTGAGGGTCCTTCTTTTTTGGAGGGGGGGAGTAGTCAGTAAATTACAGTCCGTACAGCACAGTTTCACAATTTTCACTTCCTGGTCTGTGCCAAGCTTGTTGTAACTGTACCCTCTTCTATAGTACTCAGTGAATATAAAACATTCAAAATCTCTAAAGCAATTAAACTTAAATCTGAATCATTCAACTCATTCTCCTAAGTAGAAGACACAACAAAAAAGAAAAGAAATATATACTTATACTTAGATAATTAAACCAAAAAAAAAAAAAACAAAAGAAAAAGCAAAAAAAAAAAAAAAAAAAAAAAAAAAAGTATAAAAAAAAAAAAAAAAAAAAAAACAAAAAAAATAAAAAAAAAAAACACCAACCCACAGAGTTTCCTCTGACAAAGAAAAAAAAAAAAAGAAAAGAAAAAAAAAATGAATAACATGCAAAAAAAACAACTACCACCACACGTATCTGCTCCTTCTAATACTCATCTCCTGCCCTCACCACCCACCAAATCACCCACACTACCACCTCTCCCCCCCCATCCCTCACCCCTCCCTTTCTAACAGTTGCTGCGAGCCAGTACAAAGAAATTCCGGACTGGGATATATAATCAAAAAGAAATTAATACCTAAAAAAAAGAAAAAGACGAATTTATTTATATTTTTTTATTTTTTTTAACAAACCGTATATTTTTTTTTACTCTTTGTAAAAGTTAAAAGTTCTAAAGTTCACTGTAGGCACTTTGGTTCGGCCTCCCTCCCTGCTGGTTTGTCATCTGTGCTTCTATTTCCCGGCCTCTATTATTCCCGGTCCTACTAGTCCACTTATGATCCAATGTGTTAAAACCTCTAGGGAAGGAAAGCTACAGCTGAACGCAGGATGTGCTTGCACCTACCCCCTTACTTGCCAACCCCTTTGGAACACATCAGAGAGCCAGGCATACTGACAATAGTATGATAAAACACACTACATGCTGAAGTTAACATTTCCTGTTTGCACGTCTGAGACTTCCCGTTGTTTTGATATTGGTTGGTAAACTCATCTTCAAGAACGGAGTTGAGACTTCACACTTCCTTTTGATCGAACTTTAAGATGGTAGTTATTATTGCTTTGTGTAGTTATTGGTTAGAAAGAGGATTGTCACCCCCTGACCCCCAACACTGTCCAGAACTTCATGTTGGTGATAGAAAGAGGACAAGAGATAGAGAGACTATGGGGGCAGAGTTAGCCAGGATGTAGGCAAGAGCTTTTGGTGTGCTTTTGGACACAGCTCTTTTTTCCCCAGCCATGTACTGTCGTCTTCGATGACGCGTCTTGGTGACGATGTTTATTTTATTTGCGGTACCCCCGCAGAAAGAGACGTGCAGTTTCTATGATTAGCACAAGGCTTGTCACCTTACCTCACGGAACTAATAGTTCCTTTATATAACAACAGCTAGGAGTGCTATAGAGTTAATTTACTAAAACATCAGTGAACATGTGTCCTTATTGTTGATTGGGACGTGTTTTAATAGCTTTGTATGGAACTAGTGGTTATACTCACTTTATAATAGTCAGTACATTGTAAGCCCATTTATAAGAGATGTCCAAATACTCACTGTAATCTTTTCTGCGTTTAGTATGTCGTGTCTAGATGAGAAATCTGAGAGTAAACGAGTGCTGAGAGAACGAAGATTGGATGGCATACCATTTATCACTGGAAGGAGAAGGAACCACGTGGCGCTCGAAGGACTTCGACAAGTTGTAGGGGGAGCTGGTTGGTCTGCTGCAGTCAACACTGATGCTCTTTGTGCTGGAGACTTCTCCCGTCATCGGTAGTCGCCAAAAACTAGCAAATATTTCGCAGATAAAAATCTCGTCATATCTCGGGTCTCAGATTGTATGAAAACATGTACGAGCGTCGGTGAACGTAGACTAACGAGCTGAGAAACATGGAAGTAGGATTCTGGTTAGCTTGTCTAACGGTAGCTCATAGCCACAAGCTTAATTTAGCGATTATGATTTTATTACTTTCTGGTTTTGTTTCATTATAAACGACTTTCCCGGTTATAATGTTTGCTACTACATAGTTTAGCTGTCAACTTTGGTAGCTGTACTCGGCTATTAGAAGAGGAGGAAAAAAACAGATTTATAGGATGCCATAGAGAGCCTTTTTAACTTTAATTTATTTCAGACGTCCACAAAGGATATATTTCCACTAAATGTTCATAATCGTAAATCGTAACCACCTGCAAAGATTGTACACCTCAACGCCCCTTCACAGTGTGCTAGTGTAGTCACCAACCACATGTTCTCTCCTTACAAAACCTACCTAAATGGACTTCTTCTACACGTACTTATCATTGCACTGTGCAACGGAGTGTGACATGTAGTTAGCTAAGTTGAATTTATATTTCTATACTTAGGCTCTTTTAAATAATGTTCATAGGTGAACACATGTGTCTTCTAGCAGACATGGTACCTGGTACGACTTGAGTTTACGAGAAGATAGGACTTATTGTCTATATTTATTGTATCACCAGTTTTTTGTTCCGGTCTCTTTACGAGTGTAGAATCGCGACTGTTAGAAGGTTCCTTGTACTCTAGTGAGCTTACGAAAGATCCAGAGGCAAGCATTGAGCGAGGGCAAAGCTGTTGAGGGTGCTCTTTGTGTGCTACAACTCCTCATGATGTCGACTACACTCTCAGCTCTGAACGAACAGAAGCCCTACGAACTCTCAGGTAGGAGCTCCTAAATGCCTTGGTAATACAAGATGATGTCATCTTGTAACACCAACCCTTATTGGCTCTGTGTGTGGTCATGCATAAGAACATGAAGATTGTGGCCAGGGACACTGGAAGTGCTACTTTCCAACTGCGTCTGGCCAGTTGTCTTACTCCAGGACAGGAAGGTAGGGGATCGCGGGTATAGGATTAACAATAACCAGCGCTACTAAGATCAGCTGGGGAAGGGGGAGGGTCCATTTCCGGAAACCAGAAAAGCGGACGGGACTAAAGGACCACTCCAGGACCCGTAACTTATGGGAAGCATGTCCAGAGCTGGGGGAAGGTTCTGCATATACACTGAGGACTGCTGTACACCTGTTTCACCACAGGAGAGAAAAACATTGTTATTGTGCCGTTATGGAATCATCTGAGTATTCAAGTGGAGAGATATATCTAGGCAGACCCCAGGACCAGACTAGAACTTTAAAGAAATTTTCCCCCACGTGCATCGACATGTGTTACCTAGGATAAAAGTAGAGCGACCAAATGATCCAACTTACACATTATTAACCTTCTCTGTCCACACGGGAGATGCGCAATTGAGAATTATGTGGGTGTCAGCGACTAGACTCAAGACGACAGGCTCACCACCAGCACCTGTGACATTTAATATTTTGTTGATTAATAAGCACCTTCAGCCCCATCTTATTTCTCACTCCTAATCACTGATACTAAGACGCAGCGCTACCAGACAGTGTACTGACTACACTCATACCATATAGAGTTCCACCTTGGTACCGTGGGGAGTAGTTGGTGGTTTTGTTGTTTTTTTTTTTTTTTTTCTTCTCTTCTCTCTTTCCTATTTCCGAGTGTTTCAGGTGTCCACACACTGACAGCCTTCTTCACCATCGCCAGTACATCCAAAGCGCACGATTCAAAGATCCCAAATATTGCGCGGTTGACGACGCTACGTCATAGCACTCATACGAAAGTGGAGACGAACGACTCTTGCATTTACTAGTTTTGTATTGAGGTGTTTGTTTCGGCATTTTTTCAAAAAACCGAGTATTCACGCTTCCGCATGTTCTCAAGCAATCGTTATGCCAGCCCGCTCTTATGAAATGATGTTGTATGCCTGAGAC
>JAMWET010006373.1:150000-165000 GCA_024036415.1 Prochilodus magdalenae | reverse complement strand
CTTAAAGACGACACAGCGCCACCTGCTGCCGAGACGAGCTTTCGTTTTCAGCTACAGCGTCACGATACTGATTCTTATATAAACGACTCGGATCCTCTATGTGAATCGGTTTCTGACGTTCAGCTAGGAGTCGCTCACGAGGGCGTTTCCGGAGACCAACACGGACAGACCGAACCGGTTAAACAGGTCAGTTTAGTTTTGTGTGTCTAGGACTAAACCACGTGATCGGTGTGGACACTCCGTACTATGTGTACTATGTTTGTATGGTGTATATGGAATACGTAGATTTCCTGCTGAAGGAATAGCGGTGCGCGTGGCTGCGGTGAAGCTTCGTTACGGCATGTTCAGATTCCAGTAGCTGGAACGACTCGTTCTACAATCCGGAACATTACCGTGGTTTATATCCAGACCAGCAGCTACAGCTCAGTTTAGGTCTTTAATAAACCGCAGACCGTACAGATTAATACAGACTGTCCTGAGAGATAAGGGACCGTCTACAAACTACACCACGAAGGTGAGGCGGGTGAAGATCAGTGGGGGGAAGCACCTCGCCCTTCGTTATACTGGAACCGAGTTTTCTGGGCCATGATCCTTCCCTCGTTCTTCTGGTGGATGTGAGTGGAAGGAGGACATTCAGGTTCTCTATAACTCCTAACACTCTCTGGGTTTGAAGGTTCAGCTGAACATTATCTGTGTACTTCCGCCTCTAACTTCCAGGGTAGCTATCTCAAATCACGTGACCACTCGCAGAATCGAAAGTATAGAAGAACTGTAGTTGCTGGTTGACTTTTCCCGTTTCCGGGTCCCTGTTCTCCTTCAGGTCCTGTATGTAAATAATCACGAGGGTTTATTCTGTACATCTTCAGTCTCTACTAAAATGTAGCTCAGTTAGCGGTGTTCCGGTTCTGTTCAGTGAGTCGGATCAGTTGGTCTGGATCACAAAGAAGAGTCGACTCCTTCATAAACAGATCTTCCGTATTAGTTTAACACTCTCTATAATTTCCTGCTCAGTCAAGCGGAACCTGCCTCCCTATGGCCTAATAAACAACACTGCATATGATTGATCATTACCTGGAATAGAGATCAGTACTTTACCAGGTGAGAGTCCAGAGGCAGAGATATTCAGCAGGTGACCTAATTAACCAGTCCTGAACAAAGACAGGTGGAAAGTCAAACCCAGAGTCAGAAACAGAGTCAGGGCCTTGACTTCTAATACCTGAACAAAGACATTCCCAGTTCAGCTACTGGAACCACACCCTCGCCTCTTACTGCAGGTTATTTTACTGATGGAGGAACAGCCTGCTGTAGGAACACTGGTGTTCAGGTTCTCTAAAGTCAGTAGTGTTACCCTACAATCACCATCACCTGTTATACTTACCTGGTGTTGCTGCTCCCGCATGTTCTCCACAAAGAATGTGGAGCAGGCCGGGCTCACTCTCGAGCACGAAGGACCCACGGCCAGCTCAAGGGAGGGGTGAGGTGAGACCGGTGAGCTGTGGTGGAGAACCGTGTGAAGGAATAAATGTGCTCCCTGTAGCAGCGTTACTAGTGAGGATATATCCAGGCCTGTGAGGATCGTTTGATTGTATACCATCTTTGTACTCACCTTTTACCTACTCTATGAAGTCAGCACACCCCTGCTCAGATGAATGGTTAGCTCCAAGTGTGGAAGGGAGGGGTTTGTTCCAGGTGTGGAGGGGTGTGGCTTGTTCCAGGTGTGGAGGGGTTTCTCTGGTATGCTCTCCCCATGCTGAGGGAGGAGCAGTAGGAGTAGAGGTAATGAGGGAGGTACTATGACCTTGTGATCTAGACTCTGATACTTACCTGCACTACCTGGAGGGAGGAAGTATATCTGAACACCTTCAGATCCTTTGGTTCTTCTGTTTGGATGTACAGAGTTAATGTCTCTGTGTGAAGGGTCTCCCTGGAAGACCACAGGGTTCCCACTCATTATCCTAAACCTGATTATAATATGAGCCCACCCCAGTTCAGCTTGCAGGACCACCAAATATTTAGCAAGCTATTAACTAAGCTAACACCAGCTAACTAATGGAAGCTCAAACACAACACTTCACACAACTAGCTCAGTTCAACATGAACAACATTACAGTCCAATAAAACAGAACACAGACTAGCCAGCTAGCTCAAACAGGCTCCACACCACTATTTCAGTTCACCAGAACAACCGTTAACATACATAGTTATCTAGCACCATATTAAAAACCTCACGCTAGCTAACAGTTAGCTAATGCTAATCCTAACCTGTTCCACACCACTATTTCAGTTCACCAGAACAACCATTAACATACATAATTAGCAAGGTATCAAACAAGTCAGCTAACGGTTCACTAGCTAGCTAATGCTAACTCAAACCCACAGACTAAACCCAATGCTGATACATTGCCTCACACCGTTTGACCTCCGCACACGATTTCAGCAGGGTTCTCTTCATTATCTGTTAATGTAAATGAGGTGTGCTGGGTTGATCAGACAGTTATGACAGTCAGGTATTAGCACAAGCACTCGTAAATACCGCACCGTCTAAATTACCTGTTACTGCTCTCAGGTAGACTTCAAACATCTTAGCACCTGTGTATCTGTGTTAGTTTGGGGAGCAACTACAATCTCCTGGTTAAAGAGTTCAATTAACCTGTGTGTCTTTAACGAGTTGGTCTGGTTTGTTTCTAGCTCAGGTCCAGTTCCAGCTCAGGTCCAGGTCCAGCTCCAGCTTAGGTCCAGGTCCACCATGCAGCAGTACACCCCTGGTGTCCTGATCTTCCTGCTCAGTGTGTTCAGTACTGGTAAGTCCTTCCTCACCCATCGTATTCATAACTAGTAGTTTAGTTCCCATTAATGTCCTTATAATGTGAAGCTCTATGAAGAGTGGAGTAGTGTTGGAGAACTGAACCCAGAATGCAACAGGTACAAGACCTGCTTCTTCATCCACCGTTATGGCAGCAGATACAGGATCTGTGTGCATCCGTGCTCCCCAAATCCTTCCATCTCTCCCTCACAGCTCTTCAAGCCCCGCCCCATGAAGCATCTTTTCACACGCTATCAAATTAAAAGTCCTAATTTTCCAAATTACTATTAGCTTAAACTGACATTATAGTTACTTACATAAAATAATATAGGAATTACAAAAAATACTCATACCCAAATAAACAACATGAAACCTTATATATGGCTCTTACATCCACTAATAATTAATAATTAAACAATGATACTGTAGTGAACTGTTCCTTTGGTAGTAATATGGCATGTGTTATGTTCTAGTCAGCCACAGGGTGGCAGTGTAGGTACTCCAGTAAGCATGGTAAGGCTTAGCCAGGAAGTAGCTCCAGTCAGTTCTGCCTCCTGAACTTGGGAGGACGTTTTGTGCAGCAGTAAAGCTGAGTACGACGTTACCTCCTGACTCCACCTGAGTTTGTTGACTCCACCCGAGTAACGTGTCACACATACGTCCAGCTTTAACTTTAATCAGTGATGAGCTGTCTGTGTCTGATTCTGTTTCCAGGGTCTGGATCAGCTCTTCCTACAGTGAGGGTGGAGCTCCAGGAGTCTGCTACCCTGCCCTGCTATGAGAGATGTTCTGGTGTGGTCACATGGATCGAGTCCCGTAACCCCACTGAGGTTCTGGCTGAGTGTAATCAGACGTCCTGTAGATCAGTGAAGGAGGGATATCAGATGATCCATGATCAGTACCTGAAGGGAGATCTCTCTCTCACCATCACTGCAGCTGATCTCAGTACGAGGGGATTGTACACCTGTACCTGTAATATTGACGACACTGAGCTCTGTGACGTGGTTCTTCAGGTGGAGCGTAAGTGTTTATCTGTGTTCCTCACTGACTGTCACACCTAAGAGCTGGACTGTACATGATTGTAGCCACCCCGTATGAGTGTGTACAGAGCAGCTATGCTAGCAGCATGGTTCTCATCTGTGTAGCTTTTGGTGGTCTGGAGATTTAACACGGTCTCCACTGGGGGGCTGGTTAACCTCTGATTCACATCCATCTCAGGACAGACCCCCATTTCCGTCATTCTGTACTGAAGAAGGGGGAACTGGACTCTGGTTTTGGTTCTGTTATTCTCAGTGGAAAATCAGTAAATATCATCTTATAGATTTAAACTGATCAGGAAATCATAACAGACCATGTTAGCTCAGACAACTGAGCAGACCCCATGAATCCATGAATACCAGAAGCCAACAAGGCACTGTGCAGGCTGGTGGTGGTTCCATACTGGTGTAGGGTGTGTTCACATGGCATGTGCTGGGTCCACTGGTCCACCTAAACACGTCATTGTAGTTCAGTTTCTTGCTGATGAACCACCTGTGTGTATCTCCACCCACTGTATCCACTCTATCAGCTCCACCGACCGTACAGGACACTCTGTAGGTGTACAGGTCCAGACTGTAGTCCATCTGTTTCTCTGTGTACTGTATTACCCTGTTCTTCAATGGTCAGGACCCCCACAGGACCACCACAGAGCAGGTAGTATGTGGGTGGTGGATCATTCTCAGCACTGCAGTGACACTGACGTGGTGAATGATTAGGTGTAGCTGCTGTGATTAGCCCTTAGCTTTAGTTTAGCACTATTAAACAATAAACACAGATTGTAAATATAAAGTTTAGAATGTGAGGCGTGTTAATGACCATGCTGGTCACTGGTAGTTCAGTGGTCTGTATAATAACTGCATGTGTATTTTCCTCCTCAGCTCTGAACACTGCAGCTCAGGTGAAGCCTGGTAAAGCTCTGGTGCTGAAGCTGGACGTATCAGTTCCAGTGGAGGTGATCTATAACAGGACAGGTGCAGCTGGACCATCCAGTGTTCAGATCTGTACAGTGGACGGAGGTTCACTCCAGTGTAGACCTGACTACACCCAGAGATCATCTCTAATATCCGGTCTGGAGCTGAGAGGACTGACTGTGTCTGAGGGTGGAGTCTATACTGTGAGGGACATCAGGACTAAAGAGGTCGTTCACACCTGCACAGTGACCGTCCAAGGTATGAATGTAGAGTGACCTGCACACTGTAGGGTTCACTGGTTTACATTAACGCTGGTGGGTGTGTGGGTGGGTATGAGCTATAGTAGTAATGAAGGGGAGGCTCTTCATCAGTAGGGGTGTCCAGACTTTTCACTGGTGCTGTATGAACAGACCTTCTCACACCTGAACACTGGGAACGAAACTCATGGTGTGTGTGTGTGTGTGTGTGTGTGTGTGTGTGTGTGTGTGTGTGTGTGTGTGTGTGTGTGTGTGTGTTGTAGATGGCTCACCGTGCGTGTGTACAGATCAGGGAGCTGCTCTTCCTGGATGGGTGGTCTCTGTGCTGGTTGTACTTCTACTTGTGTGTGCTGTATCAGTGGGGATGATTTTGCGGCTGTGGAGTAAAATTCAGCAGCTCCAGAAGAGACCTGAGGAGAACAGAGGAACTGGGTATTAACGGAGCAGCAGAACAGCAGGGACCGGCACCACCAAACACTGGACACAACACAAACACCACAGGACACGAACCCCCCCACCCAGGACACAGTGTTACTGAGGAGTAGTGTTAGTGTTTCCACAGATTTCACACAGGAGCACATCATGATCATTACCCAAGCCCAGTATTCTATTCTCTCATGTATCATTGATCAGCTCGTTCGGAGAACACTGGTACAGAGAGGAAGCAGTAGGTGGAGGAGGTCCAGGTAAAGAGAGTGAGGTGAGTCTTAAATAGCTGAATGTTTATGTTTTTATCAGCTGTTTACACGTACAGAGGAGCTCAGAGTGAGGATAACTGATCACCTACCCCGTCCAGTATTAGTGTGGAACTGTTACACTAGTCAGGTCCAGCACTAGCACCGTACAGGGTTAGAACAGGGACTGTTTACGGGGTTTTCTGAACAGCTAGAACCTTGTAAAGACACCCATGGACCAGTGTTAGCTTGTAGTGGGTGTGGTCTCCTGGCTGTAGGGGAACAGAAGCACGTCTATTAGCTGTTTATTGTAATTCCACATTAACGTTGTTCATACAGGGTTTCAGTGCCGTAGCTACAGTGGAGTCTGCTCAGTGCTAGGTCCTGTTTTAGGGGGTGAGGTGGGCTTCGATTCATACTATCATACTGATGGTGTATGTACTGATGGTGTTTGTACTGATGGTGTATATACTGATGGTGTATGGTAATGAACATGCTGTATGAGGAGCTCATCACTGCTAATGCCGACTCGGGTGTATAGACTCAGTAGCCCGTAGCTGGAGGCTTGCAGTCTTTATTTAAGGGGGTGTCTGAAGGACTCTACTCCCCTTCTGAAGGTGTTCAGTGTGTGTGTTCATTTCTTCATTTCTCCAGTGTTAGTAGAGTTATAACTCGTTCTGATTATACGCTGTGCTGTTCTCCTCTGTTCTGTCACGTCTGTGAATGTGGTTCTGCTTTACAACAGACTGATATTATTAATGACTGTTATTATTTACAGTCACAGAGAGACGTGTGTGTGTTGGTGTGTGTGAGTGTGTGTGTTAGTGTGTGTGAGAGTGTGTGTGTGTGGTTGTAGTTGTTTTCTAAATGTTGATATGAGTAAATTCTCAGGGTTATTAATATTAAGATGTTTCTGCTGGTACATTGTTCCAAAGTGATCTATGAGATCCAGAATCCTCTTGAAGTGCCATTTGACTGAATGTGTGTAGCTACACCTTAGTCCAGGGACACAGGGCGTTGGTGGGGGTGAAGGGTCTGCAGCAGCCCAGAGTTCAGGACTGTGTATCTGATAAACACCAGCAGGAGGTGTAGACTAGGACTGTCTCTCAGTGCAGTGAGGTCTAGTACGGTTCTACACCCTACAGCTGGGTTAATGGTCAGATGGTCAGTGTGGAGTCTCTCTCCACAGTGGAGGACATGACGTATCTGATTCAGGTACAGGGTTAAACAGATCAAAGCCGTATCACCTGAACACTGTTAGATAATCTCCCCCATACCCCTATACTCACACACCCTGTGATTCTACACACTGTGTTAGTGTGTCAGTGTGTGTTAGTGTGTCAGTGTGTGTTAGTGTATCAGTGTGTGTGTGTTTACTATGAAGGTCATTATTAATTATACTGTTTCTGTGTTTATACTAGTTTCAGTATTCACTGTGTTTAGTAGTTTCTGTGAGCTCAAGGGATCGACTGAAACAAATGCCTCCTGTCACACACACATACCCGCACACCCTTACTCACATACACACATACACACACACACACACACACACACACACACACACACACACACACACCCTTACTCACATACACACATACACACACACACACTCACACACACACATACACACACACACACACACACACACACACACACACACACACACACACACACACATACATACACACACACATACACACACACACACTCACACACACACACACACTCACATACACACACATACATACACCCCCACACACACACACACACACACACACACATACACACACACACACACACACACACACACACACAGTTTCTGTAACTGGTGTTGAGTTATTCTACGCTGTTTATGTGGGACTGAACTGAAGGTGAATGTGCTAGTGTGTTTGTTAGTGTGTTAGTGTGTGCTAGTGTTTTACTGTTAGTGTGCATGTGCTAGTGTTTTAGTGTTTGTGAGTGTGTGTGTTAGTGTTAGTGTGTGAAACAGGGTTCAGTAATACTGTACTTTTGCACTGATGTGATATTTTCTACTTGTGTATCCTCCATAAATAAACAATTTCTTAATAAAGTCTGTGCGCGTGTGTTTACCTGATGCTGCTTTAAATGCTACAGGGTGATATAGCAATTACATTAGTCATATAAGTCTCAATACGTACAACAGTAAAACAGTAGTAGTGGTAAACCCAAGTACAGTTAGAAGAAAAGATAAACTGGATTTCTGTACTGATTACTAATTAAGTCTGGTTCTGATTGTTTAAAGTCACAATTAAACACACTCTAACCACACTGATAACACACCTGTACTGCTCATGTGTTTTACTGGGCACTGAGAAACATCCACAGTGCAGGCTAGAACCAGTAGGAGAGCATGTAATAACCTGTAGATCCTCCTGTAGCAGGATCCCCTCCACCAAATGCTTCCTGTAGCTGCTACTAAGATCGGATCATCGGTGAGCAGGAATTCTGGACCATTCCTCCTGCAGATCTGTTTCAGCTCATTAATGTTTCTGGGATGTCCTGCTTCCACAGTGATCCTCTTCCCACCCCACCATCTCCACAGGATTCAGGTCAGGAATCTGACTCGGCCATTCCAAACACAGGCCGCCTTCTTTAGTAACTGTCCTTTAGTTGGTTTACTTGTTTTGGGTCATTGTCTTGTTGCCTCACCTGACACCATCTCAGCTGAGGTCATTCTCCTGTACAATGTTCTGAGGCACCTTTGAATTGTGAAG
The DNA here is from genome assembly GCA_024036415.1 of Prochilodus magdalenae. Lineage (NCBI taxonomy): Eukaryota > Metazoa > Chordata > Actinopteri > Characiformes > Prochilodontidae > Prochilodus > Prochilodus magdalenae. The sequence goes on along the minus strand of JAMWET010006373.1, from coordinate 156,582 downwards.
AGTCTCAGGACTTTGACACCAGTAACAATCTGATATTAAGGATTTTGTAAATTGACTGCCCCGTTGATGACCAGGTGACCTTTTTAAAGTCAGTTATATAAATGATATATGCTGTTCTTCTTACATTTCGGTTACCCAGCCGTTAAAGCATGTGAGATAACAGTGACAAAAACAGCACAGACAGACTTTATTTAAAACACTTCAGCTGAAACTGGAACCACTTTATCATCCGCATAACGCCCTGCCTTGTAGCACTGCTCTGTCACTACACAGACACTGTGTTTGTTTTCCTAAATCGTTTTTAACATGTTCCTGCAGGTTTTTGATATTTTCACGTATTTTACATAACATGTATTTATGAATATGTGTTTGGTAACAATGTAAAACCAGCAATGTTTAGCCATGTTAGCCTAGCATCACCTGCTGTAAACTGGAGAAACAGACGTCAGACACCAAGCATGTCTTGGCAGATCGACTTCAAGTAACTGGTAAACCATCTTAATTAGATTTTTCCCAGATCTACATCCAGGAATAAACAGCCTTTTAAGGTATTTATATAACAAACTTTTAATGACCACTGGGAAAAAATACATCATTTAAAAAAAATGGCTGAGTTTAATAATTGATAGCTACATGACCTACATATTCATATGTGGGTTTAATGTGGGTATGTACAGATGGGTACTGAATGCTGAAACGCTGACCATTTATCCCAGTAACTTTGGCTCCTGAACACTGCAACTGAACACATGATCAGAACCAGTGATCAGTAGCTGCGCTGTGGTGGGACGATGTAGTCTGGGTATGCTTTGGGGTGTTCTCCTCCACCCCTTTGAAGTAACAACAGTTTTGGAGAATGTCCTACCATCCTGCTACATCTTCTACTCACCCTTAGCTCTTCAACAGCTCGACCAGAAACACCTTCCCCTGCTGAAGATCTCGAACCTCTAAAATCTCTCAGTTACTAAAGTGCTGGTTGACTCTGTGTGACTCACCGCATTCATCAAAGTGGCCCAGCCCAGACTGGCTTTCCTTTCAATTACACTTCAAAACCAGTAAACCAGCCTGCCTCCCAGCCCCCCCTGATGCCCCTCATCCTCTAGGTAAACCCACCCTCTTCTCTTACCCCACAGGATTTCATCACCTTCTTCGAGGAGAATGTATCTACTGTATGACTGTATCTACTCCCTCCATTAGTCCTCATCCACCTGCTACAAACTCCCTAATCTCCTCTCCCTTTCTTTCCACAGATCATGTCCTACAACTACCTGAATCCACCAATCCACCCACTGGACCCCATCCCACCCACACTGCTCCAGTCAGTCCCCATGAACCTGCTGCCCTTCATCACACTCACCATGAGCAGTTCCTTACCACCAGGTCGTGTTCCACCATCATTCAGAACTGTCAGAGAAGAAGCCCTCGCTGGATAGCTCAGACGTTAGTAGTTACAGGCCGTATCACTCCTTTCTGTTCCTCATAGTGTAGTCCATCATCTCTCTCTCTCTCACCCAGAACCAGCTTCAGGACCTCACCCAGTCCAGCTTTGAGACGCTTACTAGAACCCACCCTCATAGCAGTGACTGAGAGACTCCAGACAGTAAGATCAGATCATCAGTTCTGATTCCTCCTGACCTCTCTACAGGCTTCGACACAGTGAACCACGAGATCCTCCTGTCGGTCCTCACCAGCCGGGGAACCACTTACACCACATGGTTTGAGTCCATGGAGGAGTGCCGTTACGAGGGTACCATGGAAAGGGTCCACGTCTGCTCCATGCAGGCTCTTCACTGGTGTCCCTCAAGGCTCTGTGCTGGGTCCTCTTCTCCCCGGTGGATTTGAATATTCCTCTCTCAAGAGGCCACTCAGGTACCAGTCTAGCCTCTCTAGTCCAGCCTCTCTAGTCCAGCCTCTCTAGTCCAGCCTCTCTAGTCCTTGACTACTGCACCTCGCTCCTGGCTGGTCTTCCTCTGTGGACCATCAGGCCCTTGCAGCTGATCCAGAACCCAGCAGCTCGGCTTGTTTCAGTCTTCCCGGGTTCACTCGTGTCCCTCCACTGCTGTTTGATCTGCTTACTGAACCCAAAGCTAATAATTAAACAGACAGCTCAACACAAACTGTAGCAAGGCTTAAAGACGACACAGCGCCACCTGCTGCCGAGACGAGCTTTCGTTTTCAGCTACAGCGTCACGATACTGATTCTTATATAAACGACTCGGATCCTCTATGTGAATCGGTTTCTGACGTTCAGCTAGGAGTCGCTCACGAGGTCGTTTCCGGAGACCAACACGGACAGACCGAACCGGTTAAACAGGTCAGTTTAGTTTTGTGTGTCTAGGACTAAACCACGTGATCGGTGTGGACACTCCGTACTATGTGTACTATGTTTGTATGGTGTTTATGGAATACGTAGATTTCCTGCTGAAGGAATAGCGGTGCGCGTGGCTGCGGTGAAGCTTCGTTACGGCATGTTCAGATTCCAGTAGCTGGAACGACTCGTTCTACAATCCGGAACATTACCGTGGTTTATATCCAGACCAGCAGCTACAGCTCAGTTTAGGTCTTTAATAAACCGCAGACCGTACAGATTAATACAGACTGTCCTGAGAGATAAGGGACCGTCTACAAACTACACCACGAAGGTGAAGCGGGTGAAGATCAGTGGGGGAGAGCACCTCGCCCTTCGTTATACTGGAACCGAGTTTTCTGGGCCATGATCCTTCCCTCGTTCTTCTGGTGGATGTGAGTGGAAGGAGGACATTCAGGTTCTCTATAACTCCTAACACTCTCTGGGTTTGAAGGTTCAGCTGAACATTATCTGTGTACTTCCGCCTCTAACTTCCAGGGTAGCTATCTCAAATCACGTGACCACTCGCAGAATCGAAAGTATAGAAGAACTGTAGTTGCTGGTAGATTTTTCCCGTTTCCGGGTCCCTGTTCTCCTTCAGGTCCTGTATGTAAATAATCACGAGGGTTTATTCTGTACACCTTCAGTCTCTACTAAAATGTAGCGCAGTTAGTGGTGTTCCGGTTCTGTTCAGTGAGTCGGATCAGTTGACCCGGATCACAAAGAAGAGTCGACTCCTTCATAACCAGATCTTCAGTATTAGTTCAACACTGTGTATAATTTCCTGCTCAGTCAAGCTGAACCTGCCTCCCTATGGCCTAATAACACTGCATATGATTGATCATCACCTGTAATAGAGATCAGTACTTTACCAGGTGAGAGTCCAGAGGTAGAGAGATTCAGCAGGTGAACTAAGAGTCAAACCCAGAGTCAGAAAAAGAGTCAGGGCCTTGACTTCTAATACCTGAACAAAGACATTCCCAGTTCAGCTACTGGAACCACACCCTCGCCTCTTACTCCAGGTTATTTTACTGATGGAGGAGCAGCCTGCTGGAGGAACACTGGTGTTCAGGTTCTCTAAAGTCAGTACTGTTACCCTACAATCACCATCACCTGTTACACTTACCTGGTGTTGCTGCTCCCGCATGTTCTCCACAAAGAATGCGGAGCAGGCCGGGCTCACTCTCGAGCATGGTGAAGGACCCACGGCCAGCTCAAGTGAGGGGTGAGGTGAGACCGGTGAGCTGTGGTGGAGAACCGTGTGAAGGAATAAATGTGCACCCTGTAGCAGCGTTACTAGTGAGGATATATCCAGGCCTGTGAGGATCGTTTGATTGTATACCATGTTTGTACTCGCCTTTTATCCACTGTATGAAATCAGCACACCCCTGTTCAGATAAATGGTTTGTTCCTGGTGTGGGAGGGGCTGGTTTTTTTCCAGGTAAGGGAGGGGTGGGTTTGTTCCAGGTGTGGAGTTGCTCTGGGAAGCTCTCCCCATGCTGAGGGAGGAGCAGTAGGAGTAGAGGTAATGAGGGAGGTACTATGACCTTGTGGTCTATACTGTGATACTTACCTGCACTACCTGGAGGGAGGAAGTATATATGAACACCTTCAGATTCTTTGGTTCTTCTGTTTGGTTGTACAGAGATAATGTCTCTGTGTGAAGGGTCTCCCTGGAAGACCACGGGGTTCCCACTCATTATCCTAAACCTGATTATAATATGAGCCCACCCCAGTTCAGCTCGCAGGGACAGCTAACTAATGGAAGCTCAAACACAACACTCCTCACAACTAGCTCAGTTCAACATGAACACCATTACAGTCCAATAAAACAGAACACAGACTAGCCAGCTAGCTCAAACAGGCTCCACACCACTATTTCAGTTCACCAGAACAACCGTTAACATACATAGTTATCTAGCACCATATTAAAAACCTCACGCTAGCTAACAGTTAGCTAATGCTAATCCTAACCTGTTCCACACCACTATTTCAGTTCACCAGAACAACCATTAACATACATAATTAGCAAGGTATCAAACAAGCCAGCTAACGGTTCACTAGCTAGCTAATGCTAACTCAAACCCACAGACTAAACCCAGTGCTGATACATTGCCTCACACCGTTTGACCTCCGCACACGATTTCAGCAGGGTTCTCTTCATTATCTGTTAATGTAAATGAGGTGTGCTGGGTTGATCAGACAGTTATGACAGTCAGGTATTAGCACAGGCACTCGTAAATACCGCACCGTCTAAAGTACCTGTTACTGCTCTCAGGTAGACTTCAAACATCTTAGCACCTGTGTATCTGTGTTAGATTGGGGAGCAACTTCAATCTCCCGGTTAAAGAGTTTCATTAACCTGTGTGTCTTTAACCAGCTGGTCTTGTTTGTTTCTCCTCTCCAGCTCCAGCTCAGGTCCAGGTCCAGCTCCAGCTCCAGCTTAGGTCCAGGTCCAACATGCAGCAGTACAGCCCTGGTGTCCTGATCCTCCTGCTCAGTGTGTTCAGTACTGGTTAGTCCCTCCTCACATCTCATTCAGAACTGTGTAGTTTAGTTCCCATTAATGTCCTTATAATGTGAAGCTCTATGAAGAGTGGAGTAGTGTTGGAGAACTGAACCCAGAATGTAACAGATACAGGACCTGCTTCTCCATCCACTGTTATGGCAGCAGATACAGGATCTGTGTCATTCAGGAAAGCACTCTGGAAAGTAATGGACTGTGGTTCAACAAAAATAGTCTCCATAAAGGGTTTCCTTTTATAACGTTTCCTTTCAAATACTTTCTAAACACAGCAAGCACGGTCAAAAAACTGTGCATCCGTGCTCTCTCCATCTCTCCTTCACAGCTCTTCAAGCCCCGCCCCATAAAGCATCTTTCCACACGCTATCAAATTAAAAGTCCCAATTTTCCATATTACTATTAGCTTAAACTGACATTATAGTTACTTACATAAAATAATATAGGAATCACAAAAAATACTCATACCCAAATAAACAACATAAAACCTTATATATGGCTCTTACATCCACTAATAATTAATAATGAATACTTAATAATTAATGAATGATTCATACTGTAGTGAACTGTTCCTTTGGTAGTAATATGGCATGTGTTATGTTCTAGTCAGCCACAGGGTGGCAGTGTAGGTACTCCAGTAAGCATGGTAAGGCTTAGCCAGGAAGTAGTTCCAGTCAGTTCTGCCTCCTAAAGCTGGGAGGACGTTTTGTACAGCAGTAAAGCTGAGTACGACGTTACCTCCTGACTCCACCTGAGTGTGTTGACTCCACCCGAGTAACGTGTCACACATACACCCAGCTTTAGCTTTAATCAGTGATGAGCTGTCTGTGTCTGATTCTGTTTCCAGGGTCTGAATCAGCTACTCCTACAGTGAGGGTGGAGCTCCATGAGTCTGCTACTCTGACCTGCTCTAAGAGATGTTCTGGTGTGGTCAGATGGATCGAGTCCCGTAACCCCACTGATGTTCTGGCTGAGTGTAATCAGACGTCCTGTAGATCAGTGAAGGAGGGATATCAGATGATCCATGATCAGTACCTGAAGGGAGATCTCTCTCTCACCATCACTGCAGCTGGTCTCAGTACGAGGGGACTGTACACCTGTACCTGTGGCCGTAGTGATCTCTGTGATGTGGAGCTTCAGGTGGAGCGTAAGTGTTTATCTGTGTTCCTCACTGACTGTCACACCTAAGAGCTGGACTGTACATGATTGTAGCCACCCCGTATGAGTGTGTACAGAGAGAGTGCCTGTGTGAACACCGCCACACCAGACACAGCACCTCACCTGGGCTCGTGAGGTTACTAACTGGACCCTGGAGGACGGAAAACATGTGACGTGGTCTGATGTCACGGTACCAGTTGTTTGGGGCTGATGTGGGGGTCTGTGTGTGGTGCAGACTCCATGACATCATGGACCCCAGATGTCAATAAGGCACTGTGCAGGCTGGTGGTGGTTCCATACTGGTGTAGGGTGTGTTGACATGGCCCTGTTCTTCAATGGTCAGGACCCCCACAGGACCACCACAGAGCACTGCAGTGACACTGACGTGGTGAATGATTAGGTGTAGCTGCTGTGATTAGCCCTTAGCTTTAGTTTAGCACTATTAAACAATAAACACAGATTGTAAATATAAAGTTTAGAATGTGAGGCGTGTTAATGACCATGCTGGTCACTGGTAGTTCAGTGGTCTGTATAATAACTGCATGTGTATGTTCCT
>JAMWET010006373.1:0-145000 GCA_024036415.1 Prochilodus magdalenae | reverse complement strand
TTTCTGTGTATATATTGGATTCAGATTTTTTCTGTGAGATCAAAGGAAACATGTACAACTGAAACAAGTTCAGTAATACTGTACTATCTGCTCTGTTGTGGTATTTTCTGCTTTTATATCCTCCATAAATAAACAGCTTCTGAATAAACTCTTAATGTGTTAGTGTTAATGTGAGTGAACTTCAGTCTGATTCTGTTATGACTGATTATATAAAGCTACAGTAAGATGCAGTGAGTGAAATTAATTTTGGTCCTTGGGGTGTGCGGTTAGCCTACTGGTGCGATGTTGGAGGGAACATTAGGTGTGTAAGTAATGTTTGGCCAGTGGCCAGTGTGGTGACAGCAACGCCCAAAAAAGAACTGACCATTAACCCAGCTTTAATCTTATTGGTTCTAATGGTCTTTCTCCAGGAAGGTTAGAGTCTGAGTCAGTGCTACTTTTTGAACGTTGTTTGTCTTTACAGTGGTCTGAAGGCTTTTTCAGAGTTGACTACTTTGTGTTAGACCACTGGCCAGGACACTTATAGCCCTTTTCCACCAACGTGGAACTGGTTCTGAACCATTCACCGCATTTCCACCAAAAATAAACAGGTTCCCTGCTGAATCCAAGGAATAATCGATTTTTTAGCATGAACCCTGAAGACATCCGTGGGTGTGTCAGTTGTTGGGGAAAGAGAAGTCGACAATGACGCCACCAAGTGGTCTGCTGGAGAACCTCTTCTAAATCTTCTTATCTCCAGTGCTTAATCCAAGCTGCTTTCTGGATATAAACAAATACCTGGAATAACAGCTCTGTAACACAGGGTTAGGATGAGGAGGTAAGATGTAAATGCAAGTCTTCAATAGGGCCAAAATAAAACAAAACCAAAGACACTAACAAATACACTGACGTAACAAAGGGAACAACAGGGAGTATAAAACAAAAAGGACTAACGAGGAACTCCTGGTAAGGGGCGTGGCTACAAACTAGGGACAGGTGAGGGGCCTGACAAGGGGGTGGAGACAGGAGGATCAATAACCAAAACGAACAGAAGCACATGGAAGAGACATAAGAAAAAGACAAACAGACGGCAAGACAAGACAGGACGTGAGAAACACAAACACTCACAGGTAATCTACATGCTCCGCCATCTTGGTAAAAACTGGTGCAAATGCAGGCTGCTTCTCTGAATAGAGCCAGGGGTATATTCGGTTGAAAAGGGCTATCAGGGTACTCCAGGAGCAGGCCAGGGAACCTGTAGGTCTTTGTATCCTGGACACATGAAGGACACTTGAAGGCATATGTTCAGCATCTCCATTCTTTGTGATTATATAGCTTTCTCCATAATTTGCTATGCTTTACATAGTGTGAACATTTCAAGATGAGTGGTCCAATAGGAACGCTCCAAACCTGATTAGAATAAAACCTCTTTGTATTAAAATAGAAGTGATGGAGTGAAGCTCTCCCTGTAAACTTACATTGTGGAGATACCAGTTTGTCTTCAGACAGTGATGATATATGTTATTATCATTAGTAGTAGTAATAGTAGTATCAATATTTACAAGTCTTGTTGTGTTATTGTTGTTTTTACGTTCCTGTGTTTTGCAGATGGTGGTGGTTTTACCTTGTGTAGACTCGTTTTGAGACTAGATGAACCCTGCCTGCCAATGTTGGTCACCATCACTGCAAAAACAGCCCAGGAAATAATGTTATTTGATGGTACGGTATTTTCTAACAAAAGACGAGTTGTATTTAACATGTGCTTTGTCTGAACAGACAAAGGTTCCTGCCCCCAGAACCCTTATCCAGTTCATAAAGAGTTTGCTAATGAACCCATGGGCTGGATTCCCCAGGAGCAGAAACACTGTACTAGAGCAGGGGGTTCAGTAAAGAGAACCTTAGGGAAATCCCACAGGAAGTTAAAGTATGATGTTCTGTATAGAGATTTATATATCATATAACATTACATTAAATACAAATGAACATAAATACAGTGTAACGTAACAGGACTGTGTTGTTTGTCAGTTATGTGTAGAAGCAGGTTTGATTTCTTGATTTCTGACTTATTGCTCTAATTTAACGGAGCATTGATGGATGGTAATATGTATATTGTCCCCAAGCTTATCATGTAGTGTTAGCTTCTAACACTGAAGACTAAACACTAAATCTGAGACTGAGACTGGAGTGAGCAGCTGCCTGGAGGTATAAACTCACTGCTGAGTGTGACCACAATATGAACATGCGCTTCTAGTGGTGCTAATGTGTATAATGAGTGAACTGAACCCAGTGACAGTGTCTGTTACTGCAGGACTGACAGGCCTCAGAGTTACTCCCCATACTTCACATCATGCCTTTGGAATTCCAGGTATTTGACACAGGTAACCATACAATTAGAAAACAGTGTGAAGAGTTAATAATAAAGTTATTTCTCCAGATGATATTTCTCTTAAATAAAAAAAATCATCATTATTTAAAAAAAAACAGAAATACTTCTGATGCTGCACCCAGAAGGAGGTGTGGGAGTGCAGGTGTGTTGGGAAGGAAGATAAAGGTGACCAAGGTGGAGGGACACCAGGCCTTCTGGACGTGTGACAGCAAGCCGTCCATCTTGATGCTGACCACGGCACCTCCACACACGGATTCGTTGGGCGTCTCCACCAAGACTAAAGCGGGACTCGTCACTGAAGATGACCCGCTGCCATTCTGAGTCACTCCATGACAGTCTGGTACGACACCACTGCAGTCTTTGGTGACGGTGACGTGGTGTTAAGGACAGTCGTGGTAACGGTCTGTGTGCATGTAGTCCTGCGTGGTGCAGCCGTCTGCCGATGGTGCTGCACTAACAGGATGACTCATGGAGGACACCACTGCTCGCTGGAGGTCTGTAATGGTGGTGTTGGGTCAGTCACTACTTCTACTTCTATAGAGGCCTGAGCACCATATACCCTAACAGGAGAATAGGAAACAAACTCCAGCCTAATAAAAATATGCTCAAATAGATATACTACACTAATTACATTAAAACAATTCAGAGAATTATTAGAATTTAGAACCATTCCCATACAGAGGAATTTGCCTCCAACACTTAACCCATTAAGTCTGACACCTACACTAGGGGGCAGTGAGCACACTTACACACTTACACATAATTAAACCCCCCAGAACATCACAGAGGGGGGTCAGTTGTCTGGGGAGCTCATAATGCAACGTGATGTCCCTCATTCATGTGCTACATTGTGCAGGGGGTTGCCCTAGTGTGACTTTCCTGTACTCCTGTACACATATGTATACACAATGGTATATAACCACTATAACGCTGGAGAAAACACTGAGTACAGCAGTAAGGACTGCAGTAACGAGCAGTGCATGAATACTGAGGATGTGAATTCTTATGTGACTTCAGTAGTGCATTATAACTGGTGACTACTGTCTTACCTTGTACAGGAGTACAGGAAAGTCACACTAGGGCAACCCCCTGCACAATGTAGCACAAGAATGAGGGACATCACATTGCATTATGAGCTCCCCAGAAAACTAAGCCCCCTCTGTGATGTTCTGGGGGGTTTAATTATGTGTAAGTGTGTAAGTGTGCTCACTGCCCCCTAGTGTAGGTGTCAGACTTAATGGGTTAAGTGTGGGAGGCAAATTCCTCTGTGTGTGAATGGTTCTAAATTCTAATAATTTTCTGCATCGTTTTAATGTAATTAGTGTAGTATATCTATTTGAGGCTATTTTTATTAGGCTAGAGTTTGTTTCCTATTCTCCTGTTAGGGTATATGGTGCTCAGGCCTCTATAGAAGTTGATGTAGTGACTGACCCAACAGCCACGACTACAGACCTCCAGTGAGCAGTGGTGTCCTCCATGAGTCCTCCTGTTAGTGCAGCACCATTGGCAGACGGCTGCACCACGCAGGACTACATGCACACAGACCGTTACCACGACTGTCCCTAACACCACGTCACCGTCACCAAAGACTGCAGTGGTGTCGTACCAGACTGTCATGGAGGGACTCAGAATGGCAGCGTCATCTTCACTGACGAGTCCCGCTTTAGTCAGTGTGGTTCACATTTACTGTCAGCTCAAATTGTTGTCGGCCCAGGGAATCAAATCAGCTGGCTGCTTCCCTAACCTCCAGTCCAGAGTTCATAGATAGTAATGAGAGCTAATAACAAATTCTTCATTTAATCAAAAAGGAATAAACACAAACAAACAAACAAAAACAACCTTCTTTGTAGGTTCACCTTGTGGATTGCACCAACCTGTCACTTCCACCAGATGGAAGCAATGGGTCAGTTCTGTTTTAAAGAATTTGAAAAAGGTATGAGCTCATATGTTGATGAATGTAAAGAGGTCAATGATCAGATGAACTGTGGGTGTCTTTCGTGTGAACCCGATGATGCTGTTCTCAATGGGAGGGGCTTACAGGGTAAGAAAGAGGCATGAAGACACAGAGGACAGTTTGGCTTGAGTGCAGCTAGGTGCACATAAGTAGGAGAAGGACAGGATCGTGTGTCCCGAGCTCCCGAGTTTTATCTTCTTTTCATTTCCTTTTTTTTCTTTTGAAATATATCATATTGAAACACGCTTGGAACACCACATAGATTCTGGAGTTCGGTCGGACCCTACTGGAGGGTCTCTCGGCATTTCTTGTGGCAGCCCCACTACATCGACCACTCGAGACCACATCACCACAGAGGAAACTTCAACTACAGCGCTGTGCTGGGCAAAGCAACCCGCTTTCCGAAGGGCGTCCAGGCGTAATCCCTCCAGAGGGGCAGCAGTGACTCAACGAGCCAACACTACACCACCGAAGAACTAAGGTAACTAAGGGGGGAGTAGTCAACGGGCCATAGGATCCAGACATGGCCCCAGAAAGAACTCCAGTAGCACCGACAGTTTACTAACTGAATTCTGAATGAAAGCATGTTTTGTGGCACGTGTTTCGAGGAGTTTAAACCCACCCCTATAACTGGGTGTAGCTGGTGGTCTTATAGACTCTACAGTCATACACTGAGCAGCTCCACCTGCTGAGAGTCTGACCCAGTCCATATCCTGATCCACCACATCTACTCCTGATGTACACAGTATGGTACTCCTCCATATCTCCACCTCTAATATATATTTAGTGGTGTAAAAACTTTGATCTCTTTTTCTGCACAGTGTAAAAGCTCTAGTTCTCCTTTCAGGTTAGTGAATATTCATGATGGACCGACCAATAGAATCGCTCCAAACCTGCTTAGTAATAAACCTTGTTCTATCAGCTCCACTGCAGGGTAAGGAAGCTGCTCCATCTTGGAGGGTTTTAAGGTGGCACCAAACAGCACAGAACAGAGTTAATGTCATATCCTACAATAATTGTTTAATAATATTTTGTCTCTGTATTTCAGACATGCAGTCCTGCAGCTTTGCTCTCTGTGTCCTGATCACTACATTCATTCCAGGTCAGTACTGCACCATCACTCCATCATCCTACTGAAGACTGTAGTTTACCTTTACTGTTCAGTAAAAAGCATATATCTCCATTTTTTTTATCCATCATTTGAACACAGTAGCTGCTGTTTACACTGTGTATGAATTTCATGAAGAATGGACCAACAGAAATAACCCTTAACTGATTGGGAAACGTTTGGTTCCATTGACTTACACTACAGTTAAATGGGGTTTTTGCCCTCTCTTTGTATGCGTATCCCTTCTTATCTCTGTTTCAGTGTTTGAGTCAGTTATTACTACAGTGAAGGTTAATGACTCTGTCTCTTCTGTCAGTTCTCATGTACCTTCTTATTCCTTTTGTCTTGATCTCTCTTTCAGAGCTGCTGTCAGCTCTTCCTACAGTCACGGTGAAGCTCCATGAGTCTGCTACCCTGCCCTGCTCTGAGAGATGTTCTGGTGTGGTCAGATGGACTCAGTTCTTCAAATCCACTGAGGCTCTGGCTGAGTGTAATCAGACGTCCTGTAGATCAGTGAAGGAGGGATATCAGATGATCCATGATCAGTACCTGAAGGGGAACTTCTCTCTCACCATCACTGACGCTGATCTCAGCAAGAGGACCCGGTACACGTGTGACTGTGATGGTAAAGACCTCTGTGATGTGCTGCTACAGATTGAGCGTAAGTGTCCATCTGTTTTCTTCATGACTGATAGATCCCCAGTGATTTACATGCAGTGCGTCAGATGTGTACGGAGCTGATAAAGTTCCGCTCTCACAAACCAGACAGCTGCTGATTTCTAGATTGACTGGTGGGTTTTGTGGAGTAAGTATACTGAGATTTCTTACCGCTGTTCACCTGTAAACACGGCCCTCAGGTCTGCTGGCAGTCCAAGGTTTGCCCCCGATGTGACATTCATGTCCTCCTCTAGTTTAGAGAAGATGAGACAGCAGAAGTGACACAGGAATCTGCATCACTTGTTACCCACGCACTGCAGGTTAATACAATCCTTACTGCGGCTGGTTCTAGTGTCTAGAACATGTAAGGAAAACATTACATTGGAAATTGGGTTTTAGACATTAAGGAGGTGACAGACTGCGTAATTTAATAGCTGGTCAGAACTGGAATATTGATGGTGCAGAGGCCACCCCTTTATCCAAATTAAGAGAAAGGTCATTGTTTAGCTGCTTCTTCCACAGATGAATGTCTGTCTTTGGTATTCTTAACTAACTAGAGAGCACTGGTCTGCCTCAGGGTGGCGCTATGGTAAGTTTGTCCTTCACAGTTTAGCAGTTGTAACTCTGGGATACCTGTGTAATTGCACACAAGTTTGGTGGAAAATAGTGTTTTACTGCTGCTTATTTCTCTAATTACAGACAGGAGAGGAGATGATCTCAGTTTAACGAGCTAGCGTCGCTGCACCAGCTTCACCAGGACATTGTTTAATGACACTGTCAAACTCCTCCACCATGGTGGTCACCACCACAGCGTTTGGCACTGTGAGTAATGAAGGTCCCTTTTCTTTCTCTCTCAGCGTTGGCTACCTCAGTTCAGATGGAGCCTGGTGAAGATCTGCTGCTGAAGCTGGACGTTCCAGACGAGGTGGAGGTGATTTATAACAGCACGGGACCAGCTGGACCATCCAGCAGTCAGATCTGTACAGTAGACAGACGTTCACTCCAGTGTAGACCTGACTACACCCAGAGAGTATCAGCTGCTCTGGAGCTGAGAGGACTGACTCCATCCGACAGTGGAGTTTACACTATAATGGACAAAATGAATGAAGAGGTCATTCACACCTTTACAGTGAGCGTGGGGTCAGCAAGTAGAGATGACTTAAAGGGTGTGTAGTCACATGATCTATCTCTATCCAATCAGAGTTCTCTGAGCAGGAATCTACTGCTGTGCGTTAATGATGTGTTCAGTTAAACTGTATTGTAATTCTGTATGTGTGTGTGTGTGTGTTTCAGGTAAAGGAGCTGCTACTGTACCAGTATGGGTGCTTGTACTGCTGGTGGTGGGATTTGTGGGGGTGATTGTGCTGCAGAGGAGAGAAATTCAGAAGCTCCGGGGGAGGAGCTGTGAACAACCGATGGTGTAATCCGGGACATACTACTGTGAAGAAGAGTCACTGTTGTCCGTATTATTTGCCCAGGGAATTCTCGGTCTGTTGTTGTTGTTTACATCCCGCCGGCTGCGTGCGCGGAAGTGGCGTGTGACATCATACTCACAGCCATCGTGAGACTTCAGACTCGACACCTGAACTCTTCCATTGCCATCTCTGGGGTCTTCTGGGGGATCTGTAATCATGTTTCACTCTCCACAGCTTTACTGCCAGTCTGTCAGCTGTGCAACCAGGGAGAACAGAGTGCTGGATCTTCTGTGTGCGAATGTTAAGGACCCTTACTGTTCATCTGCCCTTCCTCCACTGGGAAGCTCGGACCACAACCTGGTTCTACTAACTCCCACGTACCGGCCTGTGGGTTTTAAGGCAACCAGTGTCAGACTTTTAGAATGAAGCAGACTTTCAGAGAACTGCTAAGGAGTGCGCAGAAGGAGCTGAAGGTGAAGTTGAGGGAATGGTCCCAGATTTGTTTTAAGTTGGTGATGGTGCAGCCTCTGCCTGATTCTGCCTGGTCTCGATTCTCTGGATTATATAAACTATAGACCAGTTATCTGTTTTAAAAGTTCTGGAGAAAATGGTTGCAGAACAGCTGGTTGATGTGCTAGAGGAGAAGTGCATTTTTGAGAAGTTTCAGTCAGGCTTTAGGCAGGAACATGGTACTGAGACAGCCCTGTAAGGATTCTACATGACGTCTGAAGGAACGCTGATGACGGAGAAGTGTCTGTTTCAGTGCCATTATACCAACACGGGCCTGTACAGTAACACATAACGGGACACTTCTCCTGTGCAGTGATTAAAATAGATCTAAAATACTGTAGATCCCTCCCTGGGTGTGAGGGAGGGTGAGGTGTGTTCACCTATCCTAACACACTGTGGTCTGCAGGTGAGGAAGTCCATGATCCAACTGCACAATGTGTCTCATATTCCCAGTGTGTTTAGCTTGGGGATGAGTCTGGAGGGGATGACTGTGTTGAAGGCGGAGCTGAAGTCGATAAACAGCATCCTCACATGAGCTGTCCAGGTGGTTGAGTGCGGTGTGCGTTGCCAGTGTGCGCTGGGATGATGGTCTGTGCCAGGGAAAGGCTGAATTGCAGCTTTTTACACCATTAATCATAATATTTTAATAAATGGGTTGTGTCACTGGGCTGGAATATCAGAAACTGTTTTAGACTAGTTTGTTTGATATTTATCAAATAAAGTTTATGGTGTCTTTGGGAGATAGGCTGTCCTTGTGTGCTGATATTTTCTGTGGGGTTCCGTAAGGGTCAGTCCTTGGTCCTATTTTATTTTCATTATATTGCTCTTTTTGGGAAATAATGTGATTTGTCGATTTAATAGATCACTTTTTTACTGACGATACACAGCTTTTTCTGTCTATGAAGAGAAACGAATCAGTATGTCAGAAAGTCTAACTGAATGTATTCAAGCTATTAAAGGCTGGATGGTTTGTAATTTCCTTAAGCTAAATAAAGGGAGAACAGAGGTTTATTAAACTTCATAAAATGTAAAATTATATTAAAGCAATACTGGACAATGTCCTTGGCTCTGCACACCTGGATGATGTAAATTCTAACTTCCTTTACAGAAACCTAAAAAACACAATTGTACAGGTGGGAGGGTCTCAAAAGGAGGTGTGCTTATTTGTCCATAGTCACTTCTAATTTTGGTGCCATTTCATCTTTCTATCAACAATGTTAAACCTAACAGAACGTATCTGAAGAAGGGCTTGTTATATTATATATACACGGCATGACCAAAAAAAAAGCTTTGATTACGGCGTGTGCGGGAGGTACTAGGCATGATGGGTGCGTCACTTCAGCCGCCTCTCTTCCTAACCTGACCCCCCATCACTGTGGAACAGGGTAGATCTGGACTCCTCAGACCATATTACCTTCCTCCATCGCTCCACAGTCCAGTCATTACGCTCCCTAGCTCTATAGCCGTGTTAGTCGGGTTAGCCTCACTGACGAGTGGTCTTCTTAAGGCTACACAGCTGTTAAGTCCCGATCCCTGAGTTCCCTCTGTGGAGATGCTCGTCCTCTCACTGATAAACACCTCCTTTCTGCTGTTCCTCCACCATCTGATTCACCACACGCTTAGGAGCTCGCCCAGCACCATCACTCAGGATCTATTCCCACCACATTCCTGCCTGGAAGATGATGTTCCCCCACCGTCCCTCCTCTGTTTAATAATACTAGGACAGGTCTAAACCTGAGTTTAGTGGTTTCAGCCTCTCCTCAGATGTGTTCTCTGCATGATGAACTCGTAGCTACTCACACTCGAATGCTTCTACAGTGACCTTTCATGTTATAGACCTGCTTATGTTACAGAGCTCTTATAGAAGTGTGATGGTGACTTCATGTTCTAAATGGATGATGTAGGTTGTAGTGTGCTGGACAGTATTTTTGAGATATCTGTAGTTCTAGTCATTTATAAGTCGTTTATATAAACTCATCCAGCTTCTCTCCAAGGAGCCGAACACCATTAGACCAGAACTTCAACTTGGAACACTGAAGTTGATGGACCATTCTTTACTTGATGGACCCCCAGGTGTATCTACCTGTAGTAGATTCTGTTTTCTTCTTAGATTCATAAGCTGCTGTTCTAATCAGATAATGTCTAGAAGAAACACCAGCAGCTTCTTAACCAGTCTAATTAACACCACAAGGTGCTCTGATGTGTGCACCACAAGGTGCTCTGATGTGTGATTTTCAGATTTCACAGAAGGAGGAGCTCTTTACAAAGAAAGAACTTAAATTCTAAATTGCCTCAGTGCTGAGGCATGGACAGAGTGGTGTCCTGGTCCCTTAGGCCAGAGTACCAGAGGAACAAAGACACCACTCTGTCCCGGCCTCAGTGCATTGGACACTCTGGGTACTCTGTCCCAGCCTCAGAACTGGAGGCATGCGGGCACTCTGACTTTTAATCATAGAAGGAACACATTCTACCACCTCCTTTACTTTCAGTTCTGATAGAATATGAGTCAGAGTTCTGAGTTCACATCACAGTGTGTTGTGACTCATCAGTAATGTAAATGGTAATGTGTTTCCAGGTGGTGGTAGGTTTAGACTCAGATCACAACTGTGGTTTTCCCTAGTAAAGAATCTGAAGTGTCTCGTGAATGTTAAACATATACCAGCCCATGTTTAGGGGATTTCCGGAGATCATCATCGATGATGATCATCATTCATCATTTCAGGAGATCAATCAGATTCAGGTTCAGGTGGTTTTTCTATTGTTAGTTCTCACCACCAGCCTCCATGATCAGGGTGGGGGAAGGGTGTCATGTTTTGGTTTGTGGTGTACTACTTTCTTGACACTTCCTCTTTGCGTTAGGGTGCTGCAAAGTTTGCTGCGGTGTGTGTTGTTGTTGTTGTTTCCATCTTTAGCTTTGCTAGTGTTAGTTCAACAAGTCACTCATGCAGTAAATCTCTTTTCTACTAGCTTCCCCTCTAGTAGATTAGTGATCTCTAGGTTTCTGCTTTTTGTTTGTAAATGAAGTATTTGTAGTTGGTCATTATACATTTGAACTCTGTTTCTTTTCATCTCCATCCTATGTTCCCAATTTCTCTCTTTAAAAAGATCACAAATATGAATGCAGAACAAAAAATAAATACACGCCCAAGCAACACCGCACACAGTGCCACCAACACTGGTTTATCTGTGTCCAGATCTGGCCTGTCATCTACAAAACAAGCACACAGAGTTAAAGTACAGTTTAACTGAACACCACAGCAGAGTATAGCAGCAGATTCCTGATCAGAGAACTCGAATTGGACCGAGTGAGATCACGTGACTACATACCCTTTATTCACCTCCACCTGCTGACCCCATGGTCACTGTGTAGGTGTGAATGACCGCTGTATTTGTTTGGTCCATTACAGTATAAACTCCACTATAAGATGGAGTCACTCCTCTTAGTTTAAGAGAAACTAACACTCTCTGGGTGTATTCAGGTCTACACTGTAGTGAGCGTCCATCCACTGTACAGTTCTGACCGCTGGATGGTCCAGCTGGACCTGCACCATTGTAAAGCACCTCCACTGAATCTGGTATTTCTCTTTCTTGCACCAGAGCTTCACCAGACTCCATTTGAACTGAAGTGTTTAAAGCTGAGGAGAAAAACAAACTTGTGAAATTGTGCTGCAAGTCTGATATGCAAAACAGAACCTGTACTACTGGATCATGTCAGTAACAGTCAGAGTGTAAAAGACCAGTGTTTTATTTTGTATAATACCGTTGGTGGTCTCTGGAGGCACCAGCAGTAAATGGGTTCTCATAAAGGGAAGTAGGGTAGTACTTCCAGGGGACAACAGGGAGAGTGTTTGGAACATATATTCTCCTGGTCTTCAGCCCTACCTTCAAATCTTTTTCTGAGAAACTCGTCTGTTTCATGCTCAGAGGTGAGTATTTTGTCAGTGCTTGATGCTAAACTGGGTGTGTTTTAATTTCATGGCAAGTTGATGACCTGAATCTGCTATTTGTCAGTATGCTAATATGCTAACATACTAATATGCTAACATGCTTATATGCTCTGTTTTGCTAATATGCTCTGCTGTAGTGCTAAGCCAATATGTAAGGCAATGCTAAAATGCTAGGCTAACATGCTATGAGAAGCTAATTGTGTTGCATGTATTGTTTGTTTGTTTACTTGCTTGCTTGCTTGTCTGTTGGTCTTAGACAAGGACTTTTGTTTTGGTGCAAGAAAAGTGGAGGTATGGAGATCCCTTCCCCTCCTGTCCACATTGCTTGTGTATCCACAGCTTAAAGACCATCTCTGGAGCTACTAAAATATAAGAACTTATTGGAGTAAGAACCTACCACCACTCGAGGTTCAAAAGACTTTTGTTTTCAACTGGCCTTACGTCACTGCATGTACATATGTAAATACTGGTGTTGGGTTTATTGCTGTGGTTTTTTTTTTTTTCTTTTCTTCTAACACATCCTGCGTTTACTGTCTTTGAAGTTGTGGTTTGTTTTCTCTTTCTATTCAGAATACCACAGTAAAGAAAGGTGCAGGGTGACCCCCTTAGAGAAATTAATTCTGTGTACCCCTTAGTGGAGGGAGGTTACAAGACACTTACGCTCCACCTTAAGAGCCACATCACCGATAACCTCACCATCAAAGTGTACAACAAGTGTACCAGCCACTCTTTCTGAGATCGGATCTATAGAGAGAGATCTATATTCAGGTACTGATCATGGATCATCTGATATCCCCCCTTCACTGATCTACAGGACGTCTGATCACACTCAGCCAGAACCTCAGTGGGTTTATGGAACACAGTCCATCTGGCCACACCAGAACACCTCTCAGAGCAGGGCAGAGTAGCAGACTCATTGAGCCTCACCTTGATGTGAATAGCTGACCCTAAATCAGAGGATAAGGACAAAGTGATTAATAAAGAACATAAAATGGGTAAAGAACTATGAGTAATAAAACCATAAATAAAAGGTAATAACCATAATAATAGCTTGCTGATTATTAGAAAACTAAATTACAGATGTCACTGTAAAAACTGCTGATTCAGAATCCTGAAATTCTTTCTCTATTCTTTAAATAAGTGTAATGTTCCTGTGCTGCCCATATGCATGTGCCTCTACTTTGGCCTGTGTAAGACCGATAACGTACCTGCATCAAAAACATGTGCCTATTTTCTTACAGGCATTCTCTCCTGGGGAAGCTGGACAATGGTGTTTGTTTTTCATTGAATTTGAATTTCATTGGCACCACCCTGGACAACACTTACGTAAGTTTACACTTAAGTATTCATGCCAGGGGTAAAATACTGGATCAGCATTGTGAGCCAATTTTTTGCATTCAAGTTCAGTTATGAAACGAACTCCACCTAGGGAGAACCTAATGTTTTAATATGATAATTATATTATTTTTTTCTGCTGTTCTTGTTTATCAAGTAAAGGCAAAATACACTAAGATCTTTAATAAGACACTGAAAGAGTGACAGGAGTCCTCATCAGTAGCAAACACAATGATCCATAAAATCAGGCACAGAGAACAGAGCTGTGGGACTTCATGACTGACAAACAGACATACCAACACACCATCAGACTGACCAGCAAAGAAGAGAGACAAAAGAGAGAAATCCAAAGACACATTAAGATTAAATAAAGACTAAATAATGACTGGTCACAGAAATATTTAATGGCCTAAATTACACTACCTGTACAATAACAGAAACGGTCTGTTTCTACTTCTTTAGCCCTGAAAGTGCCCTAGTTACAGGTCATTTTTGAAGTTTTGGACCAGAGATGTATCATGACATCGGCACACAGGTGTGAGCTTGACATGTCACGGGGCAGTTTTGCTACAATAAATCCAAGCCCACCTCATCCCCTAAAACATCAGCTAGCTATAAGCTGATTCCACTGGAGCTAAGGCAGTAAAATACTGTATGTACAGTGACATGGAACAATGTGGAATTACAGTTAACAGTAAATAGTTCTGCTCATGTTGCCCTAAAGCCTGTAGTGTACACTTACTACAAGATATCATTTTAGGCAATGGACAGTGTGAGCAGTTCAACTGGACCCTTCAAGACCCTTTGAGAACCCTCTCTCCCAGAAGAAGAGGAGATAGAACTGGTATTTGCTTTTAATTCCACACATTCAGGGTATGTGATTCCTCAGGTTTGTTTGAAACCCCATAATTCCTGCTGAGATTATTTTTAGTAGTGGATAAAAAAACAGTTCCGGGTATCACAGAAGACTGGATTGTTCAGCTTTAGGAAAGTATTAAAGAGGACCATTGGTGAGCAAGGCAGGGCAAGCCAAGTTTACTTGTATAGCACCTTTCATACACAAGGGCAATTCAAAGTGTTTTACATAAAAGGGAGAAAATACAAAAAAATAAACAAAATAAAAGCAAAATAAATAATTTAAAAATCATTAAAATACCATTAATATCGCTAATCATTAAAATAAATAAATAAAATATAAATAAAAGTCAGTGTAAGAATGAGGAATAAAGAGTGGCGTTACAGGAGAGTAACAGTGTTTTAGACAGAGCTGAAAGTTGGATCTAACAGGAATGTCTTCAGTCTGGCTTTAAACCTATCTACCGCCTGGTCTTTTCTATTATTCTCTGTCAGCTGCGTAGGAGCTAAACGCTGCCCCTCCATGTTTAGTCTTTACCTTAGGCAGGACCTGTTTTTAACGATCTGAGAGATCTGCTCGGCTCATACGGCTGCACCATGTCAGATAAATATGCTGGTCCTAAACTAATGAGACCTTTATAGACCAGTAACAGGACTTTAAAGTCTGTCCTGTAGCAGTCTTGTGTCCAGTGTAGGGATTTAAGAATGGAAGGGATCTGGTCCAGAGAAGGAGGAGTTTCTCCAGGTCTGGTGTAGACAGGTGATCTCTGATCTGGTTAATGATCTTAAGGTCTTACGGTGAGATTACGGGCTAGCTCTTTAGACTTTAGGGAGATTGAATTCAGATCTGCAGCTCGTCTATGCCTCTCGTATCTGTTCCCAAATATAATAACCTCCGTTTATCTTTATTCAGCTGCAGAAAGTTCTGTCCCGTCCAATCAATGTGCTCAACAAAAGCACATTCAACAAAATAATTCCTACTGAGCAGGTATGGACTGAACCATTTTAGGACAGTTTCTGAAAGTCCAAAGGAAACAAATGCAGGAAGCAGCCGTGAGAGCTGGTGTACAGAAGAAACCTGGAGCTCAGCCTCATCCAACTAAGGCTGTATGTAAGTTAGAACCTGTTAAAGGTTCAGAGGGGCAAACGGTTTAACATTGAGTTAAACAAATCAAGTGAATTTAACACATCTCGCTCTGCATTTGGGTCCACCACCCCCATCCAACCGTAACACAACAGTTTGTGGAATTTCCTACCATCATGTCGCATTTTACACTCACACTACACTCTTCAAGTGCTTGATCAGAAACACCCACTCCTGCTGAAGACGGTGATTTCCAACCTCTGAAATCCAGTAACTACTGAAGTGCTGGGCAACTCCGTGTGACTCACCACAGCAGGTCCACCCCAAAACCAGTAAATCAGAACAGGGGTTCTCCCTCTCCGTTTCTGAGAATTTAATCTAGTACTTGAATTACTAGAGTCGTAGGGAGAGAGACAGTCGGTCTGATGCTCGGTTCAGTGGTGGCTATGACCGAGTAAGGTTTAGTCATTATGATATATGACTCTGTGCGCTGGACTCTATTGTGTGGTCTCTGCTGCCTTTTGTACTGTGTATATAAGAGACAGATGTTTCCTCACTGGGATGTACGGTGGCTGAGAAGTGCAAACTTACTTCACATTTCAGGAAACTAAATTACAAACAAAAAAACAAATTACATTCAAAACCTAAATTAAAAAAGCAAAAACAATTTTACAAGGGCAAAAAAATTTATCACTAGTAACATGCTACTACTCCTACACCTGGATAACATCTGGTTAATATTATAATTGACAAAGCTAGCTTTAAGTGTAAAAGCTTTAAGTCTACACAAGTTAATAATTTTCACATGGTATGAGCTCATATGTTGATGAATGTATAGAGGTCAATGATCAGGTGAACTGTGGGCGTCTTTCGTGTAAACCCGATGATGCTGTTCTCAATGGGAGGGGCTTACAGTGTAAGAAAGAGGCATGAAGACACAGAGGACAGGTTGGCTAGACTGCAGCTAGGTGCACATAAGTAGGAGAAGGACAGGATCGTGTGTCCTGAGCTCAGAAACTGTTTTATCTTCATTTCATTTCCTTTTTATTTTCTTATGAAATATATCATATTGAAACACGCTTGGAACACCACATAGATTCTGGAGTTCGGTCGGAAACTACCGGAGTGTCTCTCGGCATTTCTTGTGGCAGCCCCACTACATCGACCACTCGAGACCACATCACCACAGAGGAAACTTCAACTACAGCGCTGTGCTGGGCAAAGCAACCCGCTTTCCGAAGGGCGTCCAGGCGTAATCCCGCCAGAGAGGGCAGCAGTGACTCAACTAGCCAACACTACACCACCGAAGAACTAAGGTAACTAAGGGGGGAGTAGTCAACGAGCCATAGGATCCAGACCTGCCTCCAAAATGAATTCCAGTAGCACCGACAGTTTACTAACTGTGAATTCTGAATGAAAGCATGTTTTGTGGCACGTGTTTTGAGAAGTTTAGGTACACCCCTGTAACTGGACGGTGTTGGTGATCTTATAGACTTTACAGTCATACACTGAGCAGCTCCACCTGCTGAGAGTCTGACCCAGTCCATATCCTGCTACACCACATCTACTCCTGATGTAGACAGTATGATCCTCCTCCATATCTCCACCTCTAATATATATTTAGTGGTGTAAAAACTTTGATCTCTTTTTCTGCACAGTGTAAAAGCTCTAGCTCTCCTTTCAGGTTAGTGAATATTCATGATGGACCGACCAATAGAATCGCTCCAAACCTGCTTAGTGATAAACCTTGTTCTATCAGCTCCACTGCAGGGTAAGGAAGCTGCTCCTGCTCTTGGAGGGGTTTAAGGTGGCACCAAACAGCACAGAACAGAGTTAATGTCATATCCTACAATAATTGTTTAATAATATTTTGTCTCTGTATTTCAGACATGCAGTCCTGCAGCTTTGCTCTCTGTGTCCTGATCACTACATTCATTCCAGGTCAGTACAGCACCATCATTCAATCATTCTACTGAAGACTGTAGTTTACCTTTACTTTGGTATGTAGATAATACATTGTTATTGTAGGCAGAAATACAAATATAATTATACATAACACATCATTTCTCTTCAGTTGAAACACATTTGTTTTAAATAAGCTGGATTTTTTTGGAGTCTGTTGTTTAGGTGATGTATTGTTGCTGTTCAGTAAAAAGCATGTATCTCCATTTTTTTATCCATCATTTGAACACAGCAGCTGCTGTTTACACTGTGTATGAATTTCATGAAGAATGGACCAACAGAAATGACCCTAAACGTTTGGTTCCATTGACTTACAGTTAAATGGGGTTTTTGCCCTCTCTTGTAAAGTTACCGTTTTGGAGATACTTGTTTTTCTTTAAAAGTCATGATATAAAACCTACAAAGCTTTACCATCAACAAAGCATTATTTACATTGTTCAGTTATATGTATTTTCATGGGATCTCTGTATGTGTATCCCTTCTTATCTCTGTTTCAGTGTTTGAGTCAGTTATTACTACAGTGAAGGTTAATGACTCTGTCTCTTCTGTCAGTTCTCATGTACCCTCTTTTTGCTTTGGACTTGATCTCTCTTTCAGAGCTGCTGTCAGCTGACCCTTCAGTCATGGTGAAGCTCCATGACTCTGTTACTCTGCCCTGCTCTGAGAGATGTTCTGGTGTGGTCAGATGGTCTGTGTTCCATAAACGTGATGGAGTTCTGGCTGAGTGTAATCAGACGTCCTGTAGATCTGTGAAGGAGGGATATCAGATGATTCATGATCAGTACCTGAAGGGGAACTTCTCTCTCACCATCACTGACGCTGATCTCAGTAAGAGAACCTGGTACACGTCTGACTGTGATGGGAAGGACCTCTGTGATGTGCGACTACAGATTGAGCGTAAGTGTCCGTCTGTTTATGACTTTGACTGATAGAACCCCAGTGATTTACATGCAGTGAGTCAGATGTGTACGGAGCTGATAAAGTTCCGCTCTCACAAACCAGACAGCTGCTGATTTCTGGTTTTCAGCTGCTGCTGTTGGTTCTGTCCCTAAATGTGGACTGCCTACTTTGACGGGAAAGGGCTGGTAGCACAACATGCTGTATAAATACTTTAAATGTGTTTATACCTAAAAGAATACACTGAGCCCGGAGATCATGATTGGCTGGCCGCTGCAGAGACGGTAGAGGTTCACACTAGGAGTGAGACCCTGCGATATGATATTAGTATGATATTGTGATGGGCTTGAGTATTGGGAGTAAATATACTGAGATTTCTTACCGCTGTTCACCTGTAAACACGGCCCTCAGGTCTGCTGGCAGTCCAAGGATTGCCCCTGATGTGACATTCATGTCCTCCTCTAGTTTAGAGAAGGTGAGACAGGTGCCAGCCCTGTGTAAAATGAAGCACTATTAAAGTCTCACAGGAATCTGCATCCCTTGTTACCCACGCACTGCAGGTTAATACAATGCTAACTGCTGAACTGCAGCTGTAAAACCTTACATGGGTCATGTTTTAGACATGAAGAAGGTGACAGACTGTGTAATTTAATAGCTGGTCAGAACTGGAATATTGAACTTAACTTTGGTAGGACTGAGGTACAAAATAAAGGAGCCCTGATACCTCTTGGAGGCACTCAAAATCAAAATTCTGGTGGGCTCCTAAAAATGAGCCTATTATTTGATGTTGTCCATTAGGGGGAAGTAGATGCTCAAACCTAAATTAAGAGAAAGGTCATTGTTTAGCTGCTTCATCCACAGTCAACCAATGTCTGTCTTTGGTATTCTTAACTAACTAGAGACCACTGGTCGCCTCAGGGTGGCGCTATGGTAAATTTGTCCTTCACAGTCCAACAGTTGTAACTCTGTCTGGCATACCTCTTAAAAACCACTGTGCAGCATAAACCTATAAATCAGAAAAGCTGTCTATTTCCACACAAGTTTGGTGGAAAATAGTGTTTTACTGCTGCTTATTTCTCTAATTACAGACAGGACAGGAGATGATCTCAGTTTAACAAGTTAGCGTCGCTGCACCAGCTTCGCCAGGACATTGTTTAGTGACTATGTCAAACTCCTCCACCATGGTGGTCACCACCACAGCGTTTTGCACTGTGAGTAATGAAGGTCCCTTTTCTTTCTCTCTCAGCGTTGGCTACCTCAGTTCAGATGGAGCCTGGTGAAGATCTGATGCTGAAGCTGGACATACCAGAGGAGGTGGAGGTGATTTATAACAGCATGGGACCAGCTGGACCATCCAGCAGTCAGATCTGTACAGTAAATGGAGGTTCACTCCAGTGTAGACCTGAATACGCCCAGAGAGTGTCAGCTTCTCTAGAGCTGAGAGGACTGACTCCATCCGACAGTGGAGTTTACACTGTAAGGGACAAAAGGACCAATGAGGTCATTCACACCTACACAGTGACCGTAATGTCAGAATTGGATGTTTGTACTGCTGATGACTGTGATGGTGGGATTTGTGGGGGTGAGTGTGCTGCAGAGGAGAGAAATTCAGAAGCTCCGGAGAAATTAAAGAATGGACACAGTAACTGCAGGAGGAAGTGGAGGAAGTGCACTGTTTGTGAACAACCGATGGTGTAATCCGGGACATACTACTGTGAAGAAGAGTCACTGTTGTCCGTATTATTTGCCCAGGGAATTCTCGGTCTGTTGTTGTTGTTTACATCCCGCCGGCTGCGTGCGCGGAAGTGGCGTGTGACATCATACTCACAGCCATCGTGAGACTTTAGACTCGACACCTGGACTCTTCCATTGCCATCTCTGGGGTCTTTAATCATGTTTCACTCTCTACAGCTCTACCACCAGTCTGTCAGCTGTGCAACCAGGGAGAACAGAGTGCTGGATCTTCTGTGTGCGAATGTTAAGGACCCTTACTGTTCATCTGCCCTTCCTCCACTGGGAAGCTCGGACCACAACCTGGTTCTACTAACTCCCACGTACCGGCCTGTGGGTTTTAAGGCAACCAGTGTCAGACTTTTAGAATGAAGCAGACTTTCAGAGAACTGCTAAGGAGTGCGCAGATGGAGCTGAAGGTGAAGTTGAGGGAATGGTCCCAGATTTGTTTTAAGTTGGTGATGGTGCAGCCTCTGCTTGATTCTGCCTGGTCTCGATTCTCTGGATTATATAAACTATAGACCAGTTATCTGTTTTAAAAGTTCTGGAGAAAATGGTTGCAGAACAGCTGCTTGATGTGCTAGAGGAGAAGTGCATTTTTGAGAAGTTTCAGTCAGGCTTTAGGCAGGAACATGGTACAGATACTTATGGCCCTTGTAAGGATTCTACATGACGTCTGAAGAACGCTGATGACGGAGAAGTGTCTGTTTCAGTGCCATTATACCAACACGGGGCTGTACAGTATAACGGGACACCTCTCCAGTGGAGGGATTAAAATAGATCCCTCCCTGAGTGTGAGGGAGGGTGAGGTGTGTTCACCTATCCTAACACACTGTGGTCTGCAGGTGAGGAAGTCCATGATCCAACTGCACAATGTGTCTCATATTCCCAGTGTGTTTAGCTTGGGGATGAGTCTGGAGGGGATGACTGTGTTGAAGGTGGAGCTGAAGTCGATAAACAGCATCTTCACATGAGCTGTCCAGGTGGTTGAGTGCGGTGTGCGTTGCCAGTGTGCGCTGGGATGATGGTCTGTGTCAGGGAAAGGCTGAATTGCAGCTTTTTACACCATTAATCATAATATTTTAATAAATGGGTTGTGTCACTGGGCTGGAATATCAGAAACTGTTTTAGACTAGTTTGTTTGATATTTATCAAATAAAGTTTATGGTGTCTTTGGGAGATAGGCTGTCCTTGTGTGCTGATATTTTCTATGGGGTTCCATAAGGGTCAGTCCTTGGTCCTATTTTATTTTCATTATATTGCTCTTTTTGGGAAATAATGTGATTTGTCGATTTAATAGATCACTTTTTTACTGACGATACACAGCTTTTTCTGTCTATGAAGAGAAACGAATCAGTATGTCAGAAAGTCTAACTGAATGTTTTCAAGCTATTAAAGACTGGATGGTTTGTAATTTCCTTAAGCTAAATAAAGGGAGAACAGAGGTTTATTAAACTTCATAAAATGTAAAATTATATTAAAGCAATACTGGACAATGTCCTTGGCTCTGTTTTAACTGCACACCTGGATGATGTAAATTCTAACTTCCTTTACAGAAACCTAAAAAACACAATTGTACAGGCGGGAGGGTCTCAAAAGGTGGTGTGCTTATTTGTCCATAGTCACTTCTAATTTTGGTGCCATTTCATCTTTCTATCAACAATATTAAACCTAACAGAACGTATCTGAAGAAGGGCTTGTTATATATACACGGCATGACCAAAAAAAAAGCTTTGATCACGGCGTGTGCGGGAGGTACTAGGCATGATGGGTTCATCACTTCAGCCGCCTCTCTTCTTAACCTGACCCCCCCTCACTGTGGAACAGGGTAGATCTGGATTTTAATTAAATTACTGAATTCAGAAATAAAAATGTTGTTATTCTGTACTACACACACACACACACAGATGGAGAAGGGTAGTTTGGTGATCTCTGGGTTTCTGTTTTTTGTTGGCGAATGAAGCTTTTCTTTTTTAGTTGGTCATTATACATTTGAACTGAATATATGAAATTAGATTTTTTTTTCAGCTCCATCCTATGTTTCCAGTTTTCTCTCTTTAAAAAGATCACAAATATAAATGCAAAACAAATAAATACAAGCCAAGCAACGCCGCACACAGTGCCCCCAACACTGGTTTATCTGTGTCCAGATCTGACCGGTCTACAAAACACACAGAGTTATAGTACAGTTTAACTGAACACCATCATTAAAGTACAGCAGCAGATTCCTGATCAGAGAACTCTGATTGGACAGAGAGAGATCATGTGATACTTACCACTTCCTCCTCCTGCTGACTTCACCGTCACTGTGTAGGTGTGAATGACCTCTTTTAAACTCCATTATCAGATGCAGTCAGTCCTCTCAGTTTAAGAGCTGGCTCTGATCATCTTAAAAGTCCACTCCTTGATGTCCATGTCATGCATACGTTGCAAGATGTCTTCTCATAGACTCCGAGGCCAGACAATTTTCTGTCTAGGCCTTGTTTAGCTTCATAATATAGTGTGTGTGTATATCGTGAGACTATATCATGAATCGAGAGCCGACTTCAAGGTGTCAATACTTTACGGACACCATCAAATTCGTCCGTGCACACAGTGTGGTCACTGACAGACTGCCTCTTTGGAATACATGTCTCAGTAGTCTGACTGTAAAGTGGAAAACAAAGGTAAAAGCTGTAACAAGACAGGGTTTTACAGTCGAACAGACAGAATGGTAAATGGATAAAATACATATCCGGTGAAAGTGAAAAGTCGAGAGGATTTTAAACCAACTCTAAAGACCAAATACTTGTTTATATTGTTCATATTATTACTGGATAGCAGTCACTGAATTCAGGTTCAATCAACAATGAAGCTCCAAGGTTAGATTCACTCATTCACTGTTCTATTGTTGACCATTAATCATGTTTGCACTCTGTATTAAAACAGAAACCTCATTTAATTTTTAACAAAAATCAGCTAAATACAGGACTGTCACAATAACATACTATAACAGTTTCAGTGTTATAATGCTATGTAATATAATATTATAATAACTATAACACCATCACTGTGTTATAACACTATGTAATATATTATAACAGAATCACTGTTTAAAGGTGTCTTCTTGTTTGAAACTTGAGTTTCATGTTTGCTTTAAAGAGTTTTATCTTAATGTGTCTTTCCTGATTTTGTAAAAAGGGGCAGCATATTGGTTTCATTTGAAGAATAAGTTCTGCATCCATATTGTGTATCTGTAGTGTGTGTGTAAATATATACCCTGCATCTCCTATCTACCTCAGCCTTACCATAGTGCTATATGGTAATGTGTACATCTGCATATATCAGTTTTTATTCATAACTGTATATTACTGTTATATAAAACTGTATATTAGTATAAACAGAGATTTTAGTGTTTAGTATTGTATATATTTATTGTCTAATGTATATTTTATGTATTGAAGGACTGTAAGGGACTACTGTACGTTTTTCACTCACCTTCACACCTGTGAAAATGTGACGTGACAATAAAAGTGATTTGATTTGATTTGAGGATTCACCACGTGACAATGCTTCTAAGTTAGTGGATGAAGACAGGAACTGTACAATGTGATGAGATGTAACAAAAAAAATCAGCTGTTCTGAACCCCTCCCCCTGTTCCTGTTTATGGAACATCAAAGTAAAAGTTTAAAGCACCTCGGTGCAGGAGGAACTGATGAGCATCTCCTCTGTACGGATCTGATTTGATAATAAACGGTGTTCCAGCTTCAGGATTGACCTCCTCCAGTGGACAGTGGTGAGTGCACACACCTGCAGCAGAGCTAAGAGGTGAACAGACCGTCTGTAAGTAGTTCTGTTTAGGAAGACTGAGTGGTTGATGTAACAGCTTTAGCTGACTGCAACATTAATCACAGGAGATCTGCACTGACACACGACTGTAATGTAGTATCACTTTTGTGACAGTTTATTACATGTTGTTTGTGTTGAGTTTCTGCATTTAAGGAGGAATCCTGAGACATTAGCATTAGTTGTTTACAGGCTGCGTTACACCTCGCCATCTTGTTAAAGACCTCAAGCAATGCAGCTCAGTTCTTCCGCATATACAGGAAGCCTAGAGAACAAAGATTACTGTCACGATACACCACTAGACCACCAGACTGGTCTGCATTTCCAGAGTTCAGATGTAATGTCTCAGCAGCGGATATATGAGTAGTATATCAGTCTATCAGTCTCTGCCTTCCTTAAACAGGCACAGCTGGTTTCTTCTGGTCTTTTTTTTTGCTGTGTTAGTTTTGAGCTTTAACTACATACTTAACACATGTGTTTGCTCAAAAGGGGTCCCAACACTATGTTTAGCAGCAGGAGGTCTGTCGCAATAATAACATACTATAACATAGTATAACAGCGAAACTGTGTGTTATAATGCTATGTAATATAATGCTTTAATAACGTACTATAACAGTGTCACTAAGTTATAACGCTATGTAATATAATGCTTTAATAACGTACTAAAACAGTGTCACTAAGTTATAATGCTATGTAATATAATGCTATAACATACAATAACAGCGTCACTGAGTTGTAATGCTATGTAATATAATGCTATAACATACAATAACAGCGTCACTGAGTTGTAATGCTATGTAATATAACGCTATAATAACATACTATAACAGTGTCACTTTGTGTTATAATGCT
Source organism: Prochilodus magdalenae (assembly GCA_024036415.1). Classification (NCBI taxonomy): domain Eukaryota; kingdom Metazoa; phylum Chordata; class Actinopteri; order Characiformes; family Prochilodontidae; genus Prochilodus; species Prochilodus magdalenae. Next base: position 120,502 of record JAMWET010006373.1, on the reverse strand, counting down.
ATGTAATACTGTATAATGCTACAACATACTATAACAGAGTCACTCTGTGTTATAACGCTGTGTAATATAATGCTATAACATACTATAATAGCGCCACTTTGTGTTATAATGCATTGTAATATAATGCTATAACAACATATTATAACCGCGTTACTGTGTGTTATTTTGCTATGTAATATAATGCAATAACATACTGTAATAGCATCACAGTGTGATACAATGCTGTGTAATATAATGCTTTAATAACATACTATAACAGCATCACTCTGTGTTATAACCCTATATAATATAATGCTATAACATACTTTAACAGCGTCACTCTGTGTTATAACCCTATATAATATAATGCTATAACATACTTTAACAGCGTCACTCTGTGTTATAGCGCTGTGTAATATAATGCTCTAATAACATACTATAACAGCGTCACAGTCTGTTATAACACTATGTAACATAATACTATAATAACATACTATATCAGCGTCACTCTGTGTTATAACGGTATGTAATATAATGCTATAAGAACAGCGTCACTGTGTGTCACAGTGCCTCAGTCCTGTGCCAGGTTTTGTATTTGTCGTCTTTAGGGTGTGTGTATTTAATGTGTTGTTATTTATTTATTTTATTTTTCTCTGTCTCCTCATGTGAACTGAACCTGAGTGGCCTTCCTTCAGTTTATTTTCTTATTTTTCTTATTTATTTAGTTTATTTTCCTGGAATTCCCAGGTGGCGTAATTTACTACACTTTTCCCTTTTTTTCTATTTACATATTTAAATACATGTTACAATAACATTTTCTACACCTAGTAACTTTATCAAAAGTCACCCAGATGTCCCAAATTCCATTAGCTGTTCATCTGAACCTACTGATTTAGGACTATTGACTAAACGTTTGGAGGACACTTTTCTCGCCACTTTAATTAAGGTGGCTCCACTAAACAGTAAGAGAATAAGGCAGAAAAACCTCTGTGGTGCAATGATCATACTCGAGCTCTAAATTAGTCTGTCAGAAAACTAGAGTGTAAATGGTGCTTGCCCTGAGGTATTCCCATCTGGATGGATAGCCTTATAGGCTATGGAAGACCTCTAACTGCAGCACGTTCTGCCTATCTCTCCTGTCTAATAAAAAATAGCAAAAATAATCCAAGATTATTAGCTAAGAGCCAATCTGCTACAGAACCCCAGATATCGCCTGCGAATAGCAACGGTTTTATAAATTTCTTCAATAATAAAATTTAAATGATCAGGCTAAAAAGTCAAAATGCACAATTAACTGCTACAAGTGCATTACCCCATAAACTAAAATCAAATCCAGATCTAGAGCATAGTATATAAGAGAGGTTGCATTTTTTTTGTCTCTAAACCCACTACCTGTATATTAGATCCAATTTCTACAAGTTTACTTAAAAATGTTCTGCCAGAGATAACCTAGCCTCTTCTGCCCATCATAAACCCTCCTCTCTTAGCCAAAATCTCTTAAACTAGCAGTAATTAAACCTTAAAGATATCCAGTCTTCATCGTTGTTTGTTTGAAGGTGTCTTCTTGTTAGTGTTTAATGTTTGCTTTAAAGGGTTTTGTGTTAATGTGTCCTTCCTGTTTTTGTAAAAAGGGGCTGCCGTATTGGTTTTCTGCACCAGGAGGCAACACGTGACAATGCTTCTAAGTTAGTGGATGAAGTCAGAAACTGTGCAATATGATCAGATGTGACAAAAAAAATCCGCTGTTCTGAACCCCTCCCCCTGTTCCTGTTTACAGAACACCAAAGTGAAAGCTTTAAAGCACCTCGTGCAGGAGGAACTGATGAGCTATAATAAACTATAATAAACGGTGTTCCAGCTTCAGGACTGACCTCCTCCAATGGACAGTGGTGAGTGCACAGACCTGCTGACAGAGCTAACAGAGCTAAGAGGTGAACAGACCGTCTGTAAGTAGTTCTGTTTAGGAAGACTGAGTGGTTGATGTAACAGCATCAGCTGACTGCGTCATTAATCACAGGAGATCTGCACTGACACACGACTGTAATGTAGTATCACTTTTGTGACAGTTTACATGTAGTTTCTGCGTTTAAGGAGGAATCCTGAGAGATTAGCATTAGTTGTTAGGCTACGTCACACCTCACCAGCAGCGCAGTTCTTAGAGCACTTCCTCTGAATATACAGGAAGCATAGAGAACAAAGGTCACTGTCACGATACACCACTAGACCACCAGACTGGTCTGCATTTCCAGAGTTCAGATGTAATGTCTCAGCAGCAGATATATGAGTAGTATATCAGTCTATCAGTCTCTGCCTTCCTTAAACAGGCACAGCTGGTTTCTTCTGGTCTTTTTTTTGTTTGTTTGTTTTTTGCTGTGTTAGTTTTGAGCTTTAACTACATACTTAACACACGTGTTCCCTCAAAGGGGTCCCAACAATCACAGGTGTCCTGTGATAATCCATCCCATGCAGCTTGAACGTCCTCACACAGTTCCTGCAGATGGTGTGGTAGTAGAGGTGGCACCGGATACAGAGATAAGACCCGTCCTTGCTTACGTCACATGTGCGGTCGAACATGAAACTTGGATCATTAGTGTGTCTCACCATGTCAAACCTACACACCAAGGTTCAGTCCTGTCAGTTGATTCCTCCTGGGTGCAGCTATTCTTCTGATGATGTGTGTGTATATGGAGTGACTCTGGAGGCTGGAGTGAATATATATTCGGTTCTTGTATGTAAATGTTGGGTTTAATTTAACTCATTTTGAGTTTCTCGGTTATCAGAATGAAGAAAAACTTAGAACTTTAATCTGTCTACCTTTTTATTGATAGTGCCAAACACCCAGAGATCTGGACTCTTGATGTTGACGATGTAAGTGCTGTTTATCTGATGGGAACAGTGTTGGTGGGCCTACTAGGTCTTCCAGGTGGTTGTTAGGAGTCCCAGTGCCTCGGTAGCTTTGTGAATTATCTTCCATCTGTACATATCTAACCTGTACTTAATGGCTGTTTTGAACAGACAGGAAATGAAGAGTAGTCCATGTCTTGCACAGTATGTCCTCTCCGGTCAGTACTGATGGTGTGGTTGTGTGTCTGTAGGTCAGTCATGAAGTCCTGCAGCTCTGCTCTCTGTGTCCTGGTCTTACTGATCACTACATTCACTATTGGTAAGTGCTGCACCCTCAGTTCTAAATGATCATATTAAAGATTTTATCTTATTTTTAGATTTTTAAAAAATTGATTCAAGAACTTGACAAGACATTGGTGATTCTGAAACGTGATCTACTCAGCACACACAGTTTACAGATTGTACTAATTTAATAATGTGAAGTTTGAGGAGGAACTCTTCTGCTTGACGATAAAGCTTCATGCTGGCAGATGTACAGTGCAGTACTACTATTACTTATTATTATTCATAGTGTATTGTTTTGTTATAAGCTTCCTCTAACTTCTTTGTCTCATTCTCTTTTTAGTGAGTGTATCTTCTGTTCCTCAAGTAACTGTGAAGCTCCATGATTCTGCTACTCTGCCCTGCTCTGAGAGATGTCCTGGTGTGGTCAGATGGACTGAATCCCATAAACCCACTGAGGTTCTGGCTGAGTGTGATCAGATGTCCTGTAGATCAGTGAAGGAGGGATATCAGATGATCCATGATCAGTACCTGAATGGGAATCTCTCTCTCATCATCACTGCAGCTGATTTCAGTATGAGGAACATATACACGTGTAGATGTGAGACCATGGATATCTGTGATGTCGCTCTAAAGCTTGAGAGTAAGTCATCTTCCTTTACATACCTTCAGTAAACCTGGTATTTATACTGTGTTTAAATTAGTGTAACTCAGAAAGGTGGTCTGGTTCTAGATAGTCTCTGCTATGAGGTGCAGGAATAAGCAGCACCCATGAAAGAAGAATGTACAGCCATACAAGAGGGTGCACAGATAGATACACCAGAGTGGCGTTGGGTGGCCTGGGACTCAGTGTGGTGTTGTAGCATGCCTGTCGGTGTGGTGATTTCATTGAATTGATTAAATGTTAATATGATGATGTCCTCATGCAGTAATCTCACCGGACATCAAATTACCCCCCTGTGACTGAAACCTACCTAATAGTGTATAGCACCTCCCCCAGCACCAGTAACAGCTGTGACTGGATTGGGCATGTACTGGACAAGGTTCTGAAAGTAGCCACATCAGTGTTCAGACACTCCTACATCAAAGAATTGGTCCAGATTTGGTGGATGCCTTCCCTGGCACAGTTCCGAGGAGAATTCCCTGTAGGCTGGGATTTTATCCACTGCTGGTAGACCCGTATGACCGCACGCTTCCATACACCTGCAGATTCAGCTACTTCCTTCACACTATGGTCTTTGGCCACGCCCTCAGTCACTCCTTTTAGCCAATCATTAACATCTGCTCTGTGCGAGCAAAGTGTTGTCGTTTTAGTTCCTTACAAGAAATGGGAGGCAGATATGAACATTTATAGGAGGTTAGGTAGGAGCACAGAATTTGCTAGACATGTTATGGTGTTTTCCATCTTTGCAGCTCTTAAATATTCCAAGGAAATGAAGCCTGGAGAGTCTCTCATCCTGGATCTTCCCATCTCAGAGTCGGTGAAAGTGACCTTTGACAGAACTGGAGATCCAAACCCAGTGAAGCTGTGTGAGATTGAGGGGCATATAGTCCGGTGTGAGTCTCCATATAAGGAGAGGGTCTTGTTTCAGTCCAGTCTGCAGCTGATGGACCTGACGAACTCCGATGATGGTGTTTACACCATAATAGACACAGAGAGCGAGGAGATTGTGTCTATTTATGAAGTCAGCATTTTTAAAAGTAAGTCCAACTCATTTCTTAACATTCGGATATAGCAGTTTACCCACAAGACCAGATGAAGAAAGTATGCATATAATGAGTATATTTTCATGATCTCAAATACTTCATACGTCTGATTTAAAACACAGAAATAAGAATACATCAGTATAACAGATAACATACAACCCCAAATCTGAAAAAAGTTGGGTCACTGTGTAAAATCTAAAAATAAATGTAAAAAAAAAAAAAAAACAGAATGCAGTAATCTACAAATCTTATAGAACCATATTTTATTCACAGTAGAACGTAGAACACATTTCAGATGCTGAAAGAGACATTTTACCATTTCACAAACATCTTTAACTCATATAGAACTGAATGGCAGCAACACATCTGAAAGAAGGTGGGACAGGAGTTACAAATGGCTGGTGGTACTAATAACCAGCTGAAGGGACAATATGTCACATGACCGGGTATAAAAAGAGGATGTTAGAGAGGCAGCATCTCTCAGAAGCTAAGATGGATAGAGATTCACCAATCTGAGAAAAAAATGGTCTAAAAATTATGGAACAACTTCAGAGAAATGTTCCGCAGTGTAAAATTGTAAAGATATGTGTTCTGTGTTCTACTGGGAATAAAATATGGGTCTATCAGATTTTTAAATAATTGCATTCTGTTTATATTTACAGTTATTTACATTTTACACAGCGTGTTTTTAGGAATTGGGATTGCAGTTTTTTATAGGTGTTAAAACTTTGTTAGTTAATAACCCACTAACATAAAGTAATACATTAAGAAAGGTTACAGTGCTTAACTAATTTTAATTAAACAACAACTGTTACATGTTTAACACTTATTTATTACTATATTTATTACTATATTACTATATTATTATTTATTACTATATTTATTTGTTAGTTTATTTAAAAGCATTCTTTATACAACATGTATATCAATAAATAATATTTTATTCTGTTTTCTGTAATTGTGATTTTTGACCAGAACAGTTATTGACTGAAAAATAGATGAAATGGTATAAAGTGTAATCTGGATCAGTAAACTACAACTCTATATCCCATTTCTGTTTGTTTTTTATTTGGTTTCATGGTCAGTTACTAAATATATATTATAATATTTATAACTGAAACTATAAATAGTTAAAAAAAGAATACATTTCTTTTTTTTTCCACTGAAGGAACCATATCCTGGGTCTTTGAAAATGACCACAGGTGCATGGACCCAGTCCTTCTCCTATTCTCCTATTTTTTAATATTTAGTCATATCTGGGTAAGACTATTCATCTAAAATGAGACGGAAAACTTGTCAGTTGCCAGATATTTCCTGTGTAGCCTGGATAGACAGTAATCATGTAATGCTGATAGAAATAATAAGGTGGTAAGGCTAGCTGTTGGGCTGCTTGGCTAAACACTACGTTTTTGTCTGTTTTCTTATTTTAGTTGGGGACCAGGATGAGACATGGAGTTGCACAGGGCCTTGTGGGCTGTTTTTCGGTGGGCTTGGTCTGGGACTCTTGATCGGACTATTGCTTGGTTGCCTTATCCCACCACCAAAATGCTGTGGAAAGAGAAGAAAGGGAAAGTCCACTAATCCTGAAAGTGTTCCCCTGGAAATGGTCTCCTCAGGTTAGCTTTAGAGAAGTACAGACTGTAGAGCATTTGACGTCCATTCTTACACACAAAGGTGATGAACCTACTGCTTCTTTAGTCAGCAGGAGAGTTTTAAATGTCCTTAAAATGTGATCATGTGCTTCATAATAATCTCAGGAAGCAGGAAACGAGTCACCTTATGCCTTAAAGGTGGTAGTAACTTCATGCTCCTGCGTATGGCGCTGCACAAGGATGATGCGGGGTGTGTGACAGGATTCGTAGAACGGGAAGAGGTGGTACAGTGCAGGGAATGTCTCGTTCCATGTGTGGAAAGTGGCTCCAGAGCAGATATTAATGATTGGCTAAAAGGAGTGACTGCTTGTGGGCGTGGCCAAAGACCATAGTGTGAAGGAAGTAGCTGAATCTGCAGGTGTATGGAAGCGTACGGTCATACGGGTCTACCAGCAGTGGATAAAATCCCAGTCTACAGGGAATTCTCTTCGGAATTGGGCCAGGGAAGGCATCCACCAAATCTCGACCGCCTGACCAGTTCTTTGATCTCAGAGTGTCTGAACTTTGATGTAGCCTACATTCAGGAAGTTATCCGGTCAATGCCCGATCCAATCTGTCACTGAATGTGGGTTTATCGTGTCACATTTCTTCTCCTCTATTTACTTCACTACTAGAACCACAGGGTACTGGTGAGAATGTGTTTAAGCTTTTTTATAACTGTGATTCTGTAGAAAACTGTATTCTGTTATTTCTTTATGCTGTATATCTGTAAATTTCTGAAAACTGCATATATGTAAATGTGACCGTGAACGTGTTTTACTCTCACTGTGTAAATTTGATTTATGATTTTTTAGCAGATCTGTAGAACATGAGTGCTTTTAACTGATAAAATGTTTAGGGTTAAAGTTCTTCCAACACCACAGCGATGACACCAGTGACTGTATCATCGGGTGTGTTCACAGCAGTAACTTGTATACTGGTCTTGTGATTGCCATCTTTACAAGATCTGAATAAACTGTCTCAGTGATACAGTGTATCCTAGTCTCTCATTGACTGTGAGAGAATCAGGTGTTGGAGACGAGAAATGAAACTGTCATGGAAACCAGCGAGTGATGATCACATCCTGTCTAGGCTAGACCCTATTTATCTATGTTTCCTCTGGTTTTCCGTTTCTGTCTTTCTCTTGTCATTTCCATGTGCCTTTTGTTGTCCTGCTCCATGTGCTTCTGTTTTTTTTGGTTATCGCTGCTCCTGTCTCCGCCCCCTCGTCAGGCCCATCACCTGTCCCTAGTTTGTAGCTCTGCCCCTTCCCAGGTGTTCCTCGTTAGTCCTTGTTGTTTTATACTCCCTGTTGTTCCCTTTGTTCTTGCTTGGTGTTTTGTCTCTGTCTGTTGTTTTTGTAACCATGTTCCTTGGCAGTGTTTAGTTTCTTATTTTTCCTAGTGTCTGTTTTTCTTTTATTATTTTTCCATTTAAGAACTTGCATGTATGTGCTTTATTTACTTATGTCTTTACTGTGTTTAGAAGCTTGCTTTTTTTGAGTTTTACTGAGGTTCTGGGATTTTGTCACCACTATAGACAAGAAAAATTGTGACTAAGGATTAATCAGAATAAAATAAATATCACCACTATAGACAAGAAAAACTTCGCAGGGTTTCACACTGAAGCAAAGAAGTTGGACTATTAGAGTCCATTCAATCAGAATAAAAGGTAAATATAAAAATTCCAGGAAGTCTCAGTTTGCTGAGCACATCACTGTGTTTTGGGTGCTGAGGAGTTTTAACTAGGTAGACCATAGACCTCAGATAGTGGCTGGTTTCTGGTGACAGTATCAATCCTGATATTGCTTCATGATTGACTTTACAGAAAAAAGCTATAGGACACTTCGCAGGGTGACCAAATACCTTGATCACACTGAAGCAAAGAATACAAAGTCGAAGTTGGACAGTGTGTTCATACCCCCAGAACAAACTCCACGAGTCCAGTCAGAAAAACATAGTCAGGAACATAGGAATAGGGTGAGAATGTCCCGCTTTTGTGCGGGACATCCGCAAAAATTCCAGGAAGTCTCAGTTTCAGTCTCAGTTTGCTGAGCACATCACTGTGTTTTGGGTGCTGAGGAGTTTTAACTAGGTAGACCATAGACCTCAGATAGTGGCTGGTTTCTGGTGACAGTATCAATCCTGATATTGCTTCATGATTGACTTTAGATCAAAATCACAATTTAAAATAATGAGACAAGAGCTGCTATTATTTAATTCTAGACCCAAACTATTCAAGCGTATCAACAGCACTTAAACTAGCTGGTGAAACAATCCAGATCATGACCAAATACCTGTGGTGATAAGCTAACTCGACCATGTTTCCAGACTCTGAGAGGCAAAAAAAAATGTCATACAAAGGCAGCAATAGTTACAGATGTGCTTGCACCTGCTCTGTTGAGAGTTGTTTTAAGGAATTAAAAACGCCTGTACAAGAACTCACAAGTGATGAAAAAAGTCCACACACCATTTTTTTCAGTGGCTTCAGATGCATCTAATCATGGCACCACAAAAACTCTTCCCAACTGTCTTTGAGATATGGACACCAGAGTTGGGTTTGAAAAAACAAAATCCTTGATTTAAAGATAGCCATGAGTCAGCTGCTACCATACACCGCCAGATTACAAGCAAGCTAGAGGAAAATGCCGCAACTGTGATTTCAGCTTATGCAGCTGATAATGCTAGTGTAAACTATGGGAAAAATAATTCTGTTTTCCACAAGCTAAAGGCCAAGTGGCCATCAGGCAAACTGTATGGACATAGTACACAACTGTGAAAGCATGCTGGAGACATGCTGGTTGACAGGTAGTGAGGTGTCTGCACAGCGCACAGAGGAATTTTGAAAGCAAACTTTCTGGAGGAAGATTATCATGTTGTACGGAGACATGTACCCACAAGATGGTTGAGTGTGTGGCCTGCTGTGCAGCATGCTACATGAGGGCTGGGGCTAGAGCTATTTCTTGGGAGAGAATCAGACCAAAACACTGTGGCAGAAGAACAACGGATCAGGATGGTGAGGGGCAACCGTGGCAGCTACAGGCCTACCTGGCTTTCCTCAATAAACTGAAGATCATGATGTTGTCCTGCTGTGAGGGACAGGATGGCACTGTCTGTGAGCTATATGACACATGCTCACTCTCAAGACAAAGCTCCAACAGCGACAAATGATGCTTCTTTGGAATGAGACCATAATTCCCACAGTTTCCCAGACCAAAAAGCAGCAACAATTCAAAACGGATTTTTCCAACTTCTACAGGGCCCCTGGAAAAATGGTACGACTTCACAGATAACAATTACCAGAAGAAGGTTACTGCTTTGACTGAAGAGCATCTTCACATTCTCCCAGCTCAGTGAGCCGTGAGAGGTCCTACAGATAGGGGAAAGACTGGACATGGATGAAACTCTATGAGGAGTACTGCATGACTTTGCCACGGCAGCAGGAAATTGTGGAGAAAAAAAGCTCCTGTTGTGGGAGAAGTGGGAGATCTTGCTTAGAGCACTAGACACCAAATCTGACTGCTGTTGCATCCTTTCTCTTCAGCATCCCCATCACCAATGCTTTCTGTAGAGAGAGTGTTTTCCCTCATGACTGCAGCCTGGAGTGAAGAGGAATCGTTGCTCTGTGGAGCTTATCAAGAGTGAAAATTCAAGTCAAGACCAACTTTGAATCAGTCCTTAAGCAGACAGCTAGAAGCTGCACGCTCACAAAAAGTACAAAGAATGTGGATAAACATTGTCTAAGATGTTAAGAATTCTATGGATATTGCACTGTGTCTGTACCAGATTTTAAGACATTTCTCCTGTTCTTGTGCTTCAGTAGATGCCCTCTGGTGCTAGAAGTACATGTCAAGCCTGCGTGCAGTTTAGAGAAAACTAGACATGTTGGACATAAGTTCAAACAGCCAGGTGTTCAGACGAAAGCATTCTTGTTTATGATAAATGGATGGATCAAAGATTATTTAATATATGTTTTATACCCAGTGGTGCCTTTAAGTAATGTTTAGAGAGGTGTGCTCTCATTTGACTGCAATAAACAGCCTGGAGGATTATCCAGTACATGGTCAGGATGAGGAGAATGTAGTGGTGAGAACGGTGGAGTTGTTGTTGCTCTAATGGAAAGCTGTATCCTTTTAAAGCACATTAAAGAACTGTCTGGATTCCTGCTGATAAAGGTCAGTGACAGCTCCAGTAAGATGTTTAAACTTAAAGTTATTTTAATTTACACTATTTTAAATTGTCCCAACAAACATAGTTTGTCCCATTTTGTCTTGTAAATTGGATTTTACCTGGGAAGGGGAGGAGCATCAAACTAGGAACAGTTAGGGAGCAAAGCTATTAAAACAGAGCAAGGCATTAGATTGCTCTGTCAGGGAGACCTTCTTTGTCCAGAGATGTTTAATTTAAAGTTATTTTACTCTTACACACTATTTTATCTTGATGCTTGGTGTCCCACGATTGTCCCCCCAAACTTCCCACCCTCCTTTAGGGAGCATGCAGAGGGCTACTAAAGAATGGAATGACAGAAGGGCTAGGACAGAAATAAGCAAGGAGGGAAACAGAGCAAGGCATGACAATACCCATGTGCTGTGAGATCATAACCAGTCCTGTAAAGTGGATTTTTTCATCTGGATAGGAAACACTGTGTCTGTACCAGTCTGTTTACATTGTGAGAGGTGTGCTGCACTGATCTAAGTTTAGAGACCTACTAATACTCCAAACTTTATTTTAAAGCATTAAACTGATAGATTGCTCTGTCAGGGAGACCTTCTTTACATCTGTCAGATCACTGAATTACTAATAAATAAATCGCAGTTAATTTTAATAACCAAAATAAAGCTAGAAAACAGAAATACAAATAACAAACCCATAGAGATCATCTGATCAGCTGTAATATTTAGGATTTTATACAGCTTCACCCTGAGGGGCTTAATTGTCCAGCAGGGGGCACTACAAACCAAACATGCTTCCAAAACAGCACATTGACAGAGTGAACAGTAACTAGTTGTGTTCTCTTGCAACTAAAATACCTGAATTAAACCTGTGTTCAGTAAACATCTGTTAATGAGCTTCAGGGTTGGTATGAGGAGAACAATGACTTTTAATGGTGTTAATTAACCTCAAACTTTTACTTTAGTTTGATTTATAGAATTCTACTTAGTAATTTTAATGTTTAGTAACCATTCTCACTGAAAAAAGCCTTTTTAAATTGCTGAACAGCTACATTTGTTGAGTTAGAACAGCTAGCACGACTCTAGTACCTGTTTTTACATGGCCACTTGGTTGATGTGTATGCCTCCAGACATGCGCTAGAGGTGGGGGAACAACCCTTGTGATCACAAGGTCACCGGCTCAGTTCCCTAAACAGAAAGGACATGACTGAAGCTCTTCAAGCTCTTAAACCCATGGGTGCTGTGGATAGGGCTACCCACCACTCCGGCTACGTGTGCTCACCGCCCCTAGCGTGTGGGTGTTTCACTGCACAGGCGGATTAAATGAAGAGGGTGAATTGTGTGTTAAGAACAACTGACAAAAACTGTTTTAATCTAATGCTGAACACATCCGGTACTGTGTTCAAGTGTTGCATTAACCACATCACTTATTATTGTTATAAAACAGTGTTCGATTCTGATATCAGTACTGACCTTGATACTGGAACGTAAACATAGTATCGATATCGCAGTGGGAATACTGACGCCTATGACTGACACCACAAAGGAATTTTTAATGAGTGCATTAGACAGAACACCATTGTGGTAGACGAGCAGCAGTAGGAATGCTCATAGCTGAATGGGTATCTGCAGTATCTGGTGGTATGAACATGCTATAGTGCCTGGATGTCTGAGCTACTGTCAGTAATCACTCACCAGAGATTCACTTTCACTGCAGTGTTTCAGTTTAACTGTATCTTTTGTAGTCATAAACAGGAAAAGGGGAACTTTATTCCAGTAAAAACCTCAGAGTTAGCGGGGAACTTCTAGTAATCTAATTTCCCAGTCTCACCCAGAGTCTATTCTCAGAATAAATGTGGCCGGGGGCAGGTGGCGGGGGCCGGGGGCCAAGGCTGAGTGAGTTCAACTTTCATTTTCACCATGATCTATGACTGAATGTTTTTACTGTAAGCTGTCAGAGAGAAAACGTTGTTGGTCTTTTCAGCTAAGAGATTTTTACAACTACTTTTTCTGCTGTTCTCTTCTGTTCAGTTTTAGTTGGCTGAATTGGGTGTAGGTGACATCAGATCTGCCGCAGTACCAGTCAGAGTAAGGAGTACGTGAATATCAGCTGCCAGGTTTGTTCACATCCAGACAAAATTTCTTTAAGCTTTACGTCAGCAGTGCTTGTTATTGTAGGTGTGTTACCTTTGTAGCGTAAGTAGATGCTGCTTCCTACTTGTGTTGGTCACCTGCTGTGGCATCCTACTGTAAGAGATTACCTTCGATTACAGAAGCACGATAGTTTGCCATCTCAGATAGTCCACCTTAAATGTAGGAATAAACTATGCATTAGTATTATGCTTAACGTGTAAGGCTGAATCTGCTGTGTACCGCTGCCACCGAGTTGTTGACATTGTTCGCGTTCTGACATAACCACTCTGTGCTGACAGCAGAGCAGAATTTCCAAAGTCTTTGTTTGCTATTACATTGTTTTGCGCCACGTTTTCTGTCACGTTGACAGGGGCATTAATCAACCACACGTTCCCCAACAGCATCTGACACTTTCAAACTCAACAGTATCGATCAATCTGTTCTGTTCCACACATGGTGGAAACTACACTGTGTAAAAAAAGTGTAGTGACAGGGACTCCAAAATTATCTGTAACAAAAGTACTGTTTTAATCTGAATATAGATAAACCATAGAAACACAGTAATTCTTTTTACCACAAAGATACAATAGGAAAGAACGTCTCCTCTTTCCCATTGACTCCTAATATCTTCTATCTGCATATATGCAAATGGAAAGTGGTTCAGACAGGAAGACAACACGAAGAGGGGGAAAAAACAATGTCCAAAAACCAGGAGCCAGGAGCTAATAGGAAAGAGGAGACCCAATGTTGCCAGAATATGACTGTTATTATCATATATGTGTGTGAATATATGTAGTGTAGCGTGTATACATGTGTAGTAGTGAAGTGTGTGTACATGTAGTGTGTATATATGCAGTGTATGGTGTGTATACATGCATAGTAGTAAAATGTGTGTATATGTTTAGTGTGCGTATACATGTAATGAGGGTATTCTGTATGTCTGTATATATATATATATATATATATATATATAAATAGTGAAGTGTGTATGTGTAGTTTAGTGTGTATACATGTGTAGTAGTGAAGTGTGTGTTGGTGTAGTGTAGTGTGTATACATGTGTAGTTCAGTGTGTATACATGTGTAGTAGTGAAGTGTGTGTAGGTGTAGTGTAGTGTGTATATGTGTAGTGTAGAGTGTATACATGTGTAGTAGTGAAGTGTGTGTTGGTGTAGTGTAGTGTGTCTATGTGTAGTGTGTATACATGTGTAGTAGTTATGTGTGTATGTGTAGTGTAGTGTGTGTATGTGTAGTTTGGTGTGTATACATGTGTAGTAGTGATGTGTGTAGGTGTAGTTTTGTGTGTCTATGTGTAGCGTAGTGTGTGTATGTGTAGTTTAGTGTGTATATGTGTAGTGTAGTCTGTATACATGTGTAGTAGTTAAGTGTGTGTAGGTGTAGTGTAGTGTGTATTTGTGTAGTGTGTACATGTGTAGTAGTGATAGGTGTATGTGTAGTTTTGTGTGTCTATGTGTAGTGTAGTGTGTGTATGTGTAGTTTAGTGTGTATACATGTGTAGTAGTGATGTGTGTCTGTGTAGTTTTGTGTGTCTATGTGTAGCGTAGTGTGTGTATGTGTAGTTTAGTGTGTATACATGTGTAGTAGTGAAGTGTGTGTATGTGTAGTGTAGTGTGTATATGTGTAGTGTAGTGTGTATACATGTGTAGTAGTGAAGTGTGTATACATGAATACGAGTGAAGTGTGTGTGCATGTAGTGTAGTGTGTATACATGCAGTGTATAGTGTGTATACATGTTTAGTAGTGAGTGTGTATATGTGTATTTTAGTGTGCATTTGTTTTGTGTGTTTATACATTTAATGTAGTGTGTGTATACATGTATAGTAGTGAGGTGTGTATGTATATGTGTATTGTAGTGTGTATATGTGTACAGTGTGAATACATGTATAACAGTGAAGTGTGTGTATGTGTAGTGTAGTGTGTACATGTGTAGTGTAGTGTGTATACATGTGTAGTAGTGAAGTGTGTGTAGGTGTAGTGTAGTGTGTGTATGTGTAGTGTAGTGTGTATACATGTGTAGTAGTGAAGTGTGTGTATGTGCAGTGTAGTGTGTATATGTGTAGTGTAGTGTGTATACATGTGTAGTAGTGAAGTGTGTGTAGGTGTAGTGTAGTGTGTATACATGTGTAGTAGTGAAGTGTGTATACATGAATACGAGTGAAGTGTGTGTGCATGTAGTGTAGTGTGTATACATGCAGTGTACAATGTGTATACATGTTTAGTAGTGAGTGTGTGTATATGTGTATTTTAGTGTGCATTTGTTTTGTGTGTTTATACATTTAATGTAGTGTGTGTATATATGTATAGTAGTGAGGTGTGTATGTATATGTGTAATGTAGTGTGTATATGTGTACAGTGTGAATACATGTATAACAGTGAAGTGTGTGTATGTGTGTAATGTAAGGTTTATGTGTACAATGTGTATACATAATTAGTAGTGAAGTGTGTGTATATGTGTATTTTAGTGTGAATTTGTTCAGTGTGTGTATGTATGTAATGCAGTGTAGTGTGTAGTGTGTATATGTGTAGTGTGAGACTTTTGGTGAGTGTATTTGTATTATGTGACAGTCTGTGTAGGCCTGTACGAAAGGTATATATAACATGCCACACGTTTGTCATTATGGGTCATGATTTCTCATAGCTTTTGCCATTCAGGCTACAGAAGAACCTTCTACAGTATATATGCAGGGTATTGTGTATACATGTTTAGTAGTGAAGTGTGTCTATATATGTAGTGTAGTGTGTATACATGTCTAATAGTGTAGAGTGTGTATACATGTACAGTACTGAAATGTGTGTATATGTTTAGTGTGTGTATACATCTAATGAGGGCATTGTGTGTACATATGTATAGTAGTGAAGTGTGTGTATATGTGTATTGTAGTGTGTATATGTGTAGTGTAGTGTGTATACATGAATATGACTGAAGTGTGTGTACATGTAGTGTAGTGTGTATACAGTGTATGGTGTGTATACATGTTTAGTAGTTTAGTGTGTGAATGTGTGTATTTTAGTGTGTATATGTTTAGTGTGTTTATACATGTAATGTGTGTTATAATGTGTAGTGTGTATGTATGCAGTGTTTGATGTGTATACATGTATAGTAGTGAAGTGTGTGTATGTGTAGTGTAGTGTGTATATGTGTAGTGTAGTGTGTATACACGTGTAGTAGTGAAGTGTGTGTATGTGTATTGTAGTGTGTATATGTGTAGTGTAGTGTAGTGTGTATACATGTGTAATAGTGTAGTGTGTATATGTGTAGTGTAGTGTGTATACATGAATATGAGTGAAGTGTGTGTACATGTAGTGTAGTGTGTATACATGCAGTGTATGGTGTGTATACATGTTTAGTAGTGAAGTGTGTGTATATGTGTACTGACGTGTGTATTTGTTTAGTGTGTGTATATACGTATAGTAGTATACAGTGCTTAATATCTTCAGGAGATCCAGGGAAACCTGTGTGTGTAACCTCTCAGGCAGCACTGTATTAAAACATGGCGTGTGTCATTGGTGAATGCTGGTGTTCGTGGCATGTGTATCTCTAACACTAAAAGATATACACATTGTGGAGCGACACATGCTCATTTCAGATGAAGCCATTTTCTAGGAAGTCCCTGCTTATTTTTAACACAAAAAAGCAAGAACAGTTCTGCACATTACCACAGCACGCTGCCAGACTTTCTAAGAACACCACACATTTCATCACATAGCTGCCTGCTTTATATGCATCACCTTTTGTTCATGTGTGGGGGAGGTGAGCTGCCTTCTGAGAAGAGATGGGTGCAACAGATTTGTTTTTAAGTCATCTAGGTCATCTCTACCATTTCTGGAAAATACTTTCTAAAACACAACTGCATGCATTAGTGCCTCTTCTAAATGGCACTGTATTCAAATAAAACATGCCATGATCCATCAGTCACTATGGTGGAAGGTATGTAGGCCTAGGTTAGGAATATTAATATGTATCTGACCTGAAAATGACCTTTACTTACACCAATCTCACCTTCAAGTAAAACCGCATCTATATTCCATACCTTTTGTCACATCACTTGTACACAGGTCAATCATTTAAACACATATACTTACTAATATACACCAGTATTGCTCTGTTTAACCTCAGTTAAATGTGGGATTAATGACAGATGTGTGATTTTTAAAAGACAGAGTAACTGTGCTCTTTAAACTGCACCTTTCAGTGACACAGCAGCCAAAAAGCCCATGTGGCTTGGTCATTTTCCCTGAAGACAATCAGCACTCAAATTGGTAGACCACAAACCTCCCCACACCCACAACCCCCTGCCAAACACTTTCTGTAACTATACAAACCAAAAAAAGTACCAGTGCTGTCACTTTGATAGGACAGTGGAGAGAGGGCAGGTCTGCTGACACCTTTAAAGTCGCCTTATGCTGTGGGTATGATGGAGGATAACTTTATTATACTTTATTTTCATACAAGCAGCGGTTTAAACTGTGTCTACTCCTAAAACTTAGCACTGTACTGGTTAATAAGATGGTTATTCTGGTAAAAACAGCAGTTTAAACTGTGTCTACTCCTAAAACTTAGCACTGTACTGGTTAATAAGATGGTTATTCTGGTAAAAACAGCAGTTTAAACTGTGTCTACTCCTAAAACTTAGCACTGTACTGGTTAATAAGATGGTTATTCTGGTAAAAACAGCAGTTTAAACTGTGTCTACTTCTAAAAGTCACCACTGTGCTGGTTAAGAAGATGGTAATTCAGGTAAAAACTGTGGTTTAAACTGTGTCTACTCCTAAAATGTAGCACTGTACTGGTTAATAAGATGGTTATTCTGGTAAAAACAACGAGTTAAACTGTCTGCTCCTAAAAAGCAGAATTTGTTATGTTTTTAACCTTTCGTCATGGTGACTGCTGATGATTCTGGTGATTATTTCACAGATTAATCTAAACCCTAAAATAAAAAAGATTGATAAGCCATACGGTGTGGTTGTGATCTCATCAACTGACTGTTATTCCCGTCATTAGTGGGTGAAGCCCCATATGTTTCCTCAGAATGCCGTAAAAAATGTCACATGTATGAAATAACTGCTCTTTCACTTTTAATCTGTCTCCCTCTTTACCATTCTCTCTGTCTTTCTCTCTTACTCCTTCTCTGTCTCTTACTGACAGATAAGGACCAGTGAGTGTTCTTATATGTATATGCCTTTTAGTGTTTAATTAATGCAGCTCTACACAGAATAAAGCTCTAGCCACTGGTCACCCCACTGGACAACTCAGTGTATACTGATTATGACCTTCTCTCTGTAGGTCAGCAATGAGGTCCTGGAGTGCTGCTGTCTGTGTCCTGATCTTTCTACGCACTACATTTACTACGGGTGAGGACACACCTTTTTATGTGTTCCTACTTACAACAGACAGGTAGGTGAACAGATAGCATATTATAGGTACTATATGCATGAACTTTTCATTTTGTTTGGTTGCAGTGCATAACAGGGCCTATAATAAACAGACCGAGTATACATAATAATAAACTAGCCAAGCTAGCAATAGCACTTTTCGACTGAATAAATGCTGGTTTTTGAACTGGTTCCTTTCAAGCTTCTTAAAACCTTGGTGCTATCCAGGGAACGAGCCTGCTAAGGTTCTAGCCTGAAAGCTTTGCTGTCATCAGAGACTTTATGTCAACTGCAGGATAGTCTATGAATGACTCACCATGCTCACTGACACAAGCTTCAACTGAGTGTGCTCCCATACACTGAGTGAGGCACGTCATAGGGCTAGGAAGTGACCAAAGTTTAGCTCAGGTCAATCACTGGAAGTTGGGTCCAACTGGCAGGGAGAGTTTTTAGAGGCAGAGACAGACTGCCTGTTTACTTAGCACCTCAATGCACCAAATGCTGCACAGAGAACCCCAGCATGGACCCCAGCAGCTTCTTTCATATTTTTTATTTTCTTAATATGCCAAAATTCTGCTATGTGGTGACAGCTGCAATCCACTCTTCTGACAACCAAAGACTTGATCTTGAGCTTGGACTTTGTCTGTTATCATGTTATGTACCTTCTTATTCCTTTTGTCTTAATCTCTCTTTCAGCCATATCTTCTGTGAAGGTGAAGCCCCATGACTCTGCCACTCTGCCCTGCTCTGAGAGATGCTCTGGTGTGGTCAGATGGACTGTGTTCCATAAACACAGTGACATTCTGGCTGAGTGTGATCAGACTTCCTGTAGATCAGTGAAGGAGGGATATCAGATGAACCATGATGAGTACCTGAATGGAACCTTCTCTCTCACCATCACTGACGCTGACTTCAGTAATAGGGCCCGGTACATGTGTGACTGTGATGGTAGAGACGTCTGTGATGTACAGCTTCTGATGGAGCGTAAGTGTTTATCTGTTTTCTTCACTGTGCTTTGCTAACAGAACCCGGTGATTTAGATGCACTGCTTGAGTTTCCAATTGTAGCACAATGATTCACCCAGTTGGTCCCTCATGGCTTGGCATCTGTCACTATGCCTGATATACTTCTGAAAAGCTTTATTTAATGCTGTAGGATATTTGCAAATTTGTAAATGTGCCCAGCCTCCGTAAGAGTTTTGGTTTGAGTGAATTGTTACTTATTTTTCAAACCAAAGACAAAAGAAGAGACATATAAAGTCTCTGTTAACATGTGAGCAAGTGCATTACCAAATTAGAAACAAGCATTTCAAGAAGACAAGTTCTTAAATCGAACATGTTGTCATCGCGAGAGATCAATCAGCCAACATTGGATTAGGGACCCAACACGGGACCCCCTGAATACTCGGGGAGTAATTTGCACATGGTGTACAACAAAACACACACAAACACACATGCAGGAAAACATACAGGTCACTGAATCTCTTTTGTCGCAGTCTCCAGCTCACAGCACATTCAAGCTTCACCACTGGAGTGTGCTGTCTCATAGCACAGTCAAACAACATTAAATGAATGAAAACCCTGATATAAAGCAGCAGATACTACGGACACGCCGGACACTACCACACACACAGATTCACATAGAAATGGCGGAGGTCTGGGACAGATACTAAGAAACTTTCTCTTTTTTCCCTCAGCATTGAATAGTTCAGTTTGGATAAAGCCGGGTGAACCTCTGTTGCTGGATTTCGACATTCCAAAAGAAGTCATTTTGACTGGACCTTTCGGGCAGATCTGTACAGTAGATGGACGTTCACTAAACTGTAATCCTGAATACACACAGAGAGTGTCGACTGTCCTTAAACTGAAAGGAGTGACTCCATCTGATAGTGGAGTTTATTCCATAAGGGACAAAAGGAACGAAGAGGTCATTCACGCCTACACCGTGACCGTCAAGTCAGCAGGTGGAGGTGAATTAAAGGGTATGTAGTCAAATGATCTCTCTCCGTTCAGAGTTCTCTGAGCTGAAATCTACTGCTGTACTTTAATAATGGTGTTAAATGGTATTATAATTTTGTGTGTGTTGGTGTGTGTTGGTGTGTGTGTGTGTTCTGTAGGTGACCGGTCAGATCTGGACACAGGTAAAGGAGCTGGTGTACCAGTGTGGGTCGTTGTGCTGCTGGTCACTGTACTTGGATGTGTTATCGTGGTATTAGTGGTGGTGATTGTGTGGCAGAGGAGAGAAAATCAGCGGCTTCGGAGAATGATGTTGGATGGAGTTGGATTGAATGGACACTCCAGCCACAGTTCAGATCAACAGAGACTGTCTAACCCCACAAATGATCAGAACACCTAAGAGACACACTCTAAGCTGTTAATCTTTTTCCATTCAGACCTGCTACACATTCCAATAAAGGTTGGGGTGTGGTGTTTTAATGTAACTTAAAATACATACTTATTGTCTAGTTTCTGCTGGACATTGCTAAATCACATTGATTTATGTACCTTTGTCTCTCTGTCTCTGTTTTTTCTTTCTTTGATTGATTGACTTTTTATATCAGTTAACCAGACAAAATACAGCCTAATGTACCTGCGGGTTTTCTCCATGGCTCCCTTGTTTAGTTAATCTTTTGTGCTACGGGTGCGCATGTTAAAGGCAACTGTCTGGACAGTCTTTCGGCACTCCTGTACATACACTCATTGACAAAAACAAGAAAACAGCACACCACGAAGGAGTTTTTTGGAATGGAATGAAGCTTTCTCTATGTGAATGTAAAACAGACACAGCAGTGCTGCTGGAGTGTTTAGACACTGTGTCCACTCACTGTCCACTCTATGAGACATGTTCGCGTGTTTGGAATTAACCCATTTTTGTCTTAGTCTTTTTAGATAGATAGATATATACTTTATTGATAGATAGATAGATAGATAGATAGATAGATAGATAGATAGATAGATAGATAGATAGATAGATAGATAGATAGATAGATAGATACTTTACTGATAGATACTTTATTTTAGTTGCACTACAACCCGTTTATTTTGTGTGCAAGTCAAACTTCGGAGCCTCGCCTGATCTTTTTGAGGGGAACTCAGCCTCTAAACTGTCACGCTACACACAACTAGTGCAGTCCTGTGATCTCTTCACCCAAACATTCCCACATCCAGACCTTTCAGGTTTCAGGGCTGTCACTGTGCAACATTGAGTTTCAGCTCCCTCCAAAGATTCTCTATGGGGTTCAGGTCAGGAGATTGCTGGGCCACTCCAGGACCTTGAAATGTTTATTACGGAGCCGCTCCTTAGTTGCCCTGGCTGTGTATTTCTGGTCATTGTCATGTTGGAAGACCCGGCCTCGACCCATCTTCATTCCTCTTACTGAGGGAAGGAGGTTGTTGGCCAAAATCTCACAATACATGACCCCATCCATCCTCCCTTCAATACGGTGCAGACGTCCTGTCCCCTTTGCAGAAAAAGCACCCCCAAAGTATGATTTCTCCCCCCATATTTCATAGTTGGGACAGTGTCCTTCTTCTTCCTCCAAATATGGCGAGTGGAGTTGATTCCAAAAAGTTCTAGTTTGGTCTTATCTTACCACATGACCTTCTCCCATGCCTCCTTTGAATCATCCAGATGATCTTTGGCAAACTTCAAACAGGCCTTGTGTTTTCTATCTTGTGTTTCTGCCATTTTGCAATAATTGTCCCAACAGTTGTTGCCTTCTCACCTATTTTCCTGTAGCCCATCCCAGCCTTGTGCAGGTCTACAATTTTGTCCCTGGTGTCCTTACACAGCTCTTTCGTCTTGGCCATGGTGGAGAGGTTGGAGTGTGATTGACTGTGTGGACAAGTGTCTTTTATACAGGTAACGAGTTCAAACAGGTGCAATTAATACAGGTAATAAGTGCAGAATAGGAAGGCTTCTTAAAGAAACACTAACATGTCTGTGAGAACAAGAATTCTTGCTTGTTGGTGATCAAATATTATTTCATGCAATAAAATGCAAATACATTTTTTAAAAATCATACAATGTGATTTTCTGGATTTTTTATTCCGTCTCTCACAGCTGAAGTGTTCCTATGATAAAATTACAGACCCCTTACAGTACTTGTAGTGGGGAAAACATGCAAAATCAGTAGTGTATTAGAAACTTATTTTCCCCACTGTATATATTGGACCTGTAAGCTAGTTTTACTAGATTTCCACTTAAGTTAAACTATACTGAAATCAATTATCACATTTCTTTGTATTTTAACAGAGTTTTTATAAATGGGTATTATTGAGGGCACATAACTGGAATACTTTAGTGCAGTTCTTAAGGCTTTCATCAAACAAGTATTCAAGTCCAGCTTTCATGGGTCCAAAATGCACAATTTTGTCACATCAATATATTTTCCATTTCTGCAAGTCAAACAGGCCTGGCTCACTGTGTACACTGCTGTATGGTATCAACAGCATCATCACCACAAGTACTCAGATCGCCAGTTTATTCAGGTAGGCATCACACTGACTGTTTGCCACTGCTGGTCCACTCTCGGACCTTGGACACAGACATGACTGAGTGATGCTAGATTTCTTGGGCAGGAAGAAGTGATGCTGGATTTTGCATTCAAAGGCAGCCATAAGTTCTGAGGTTAGCTAGCAACAGATGTACTTTCCATGGGAGTTTACAGGATGCGTGATGAGATGACATCAGTTTTAGGGCGGTGATGATCCTGTGGGAGAATGCTTTCCTCTTGGAAAACGTCCAAAATAGAGCTCTAGTCTGTCACATTAACACTTAACACAAATAAGTACAGCTAGCAATGCCCAAATTCCAATTTTGTGATGGTTAGGAACAAGATCTTTGATTATGAAAGTGCCAGAAAAAATCCCTGAGATATTTGTATAACAGTAGCAATGACATTCGGGATTCAGGAATGATGCTACTCTGTGCTGGATTGAAGAGGTCACTTTTTAAACTGGAGATTATTATGACATCAATAACACCCTCTCTGAAATAATTTGACCTCAGTAACAATGGTCAGCAGTGGAGCTACTCTGTGCTGGACTGAATAGATTACACTGCTAAAGGAATATTCTCAAGTCAGCAAGTAATATCAACTTAACTGATTGTACTGCATAATCTATTTGGTTATTTGTCTGAAGACTGGCTTTATGTATATATTAGAAAATGTATTATATTAGAAAAAAGCTTCAGATCATTAGGCACAAGCATCATTGATTTAGAATGTGCCAAAAAGCATCGGATTCGAGTCGAATTCAAAATTTCAGATGGTTACAAAACAAAGAACACTTCAACATGTGTTATTAGTATGAATGAAGACGGTCTTAGAGGTGTGGATGAACCTGAGCTAGAATTCTGGGCAGGACTCATATGACTGAAAGCGATTCTGATTCTGATGACATTATAAATGAAAGACATTTTTTTCCAAAAAGTACAGAGAAGGCTAAAATAGATACATAAATACAATGTTAGAGTAAATACACATAACCTCACAAGCAGATGCTTAACTAATACACTTAATGAAAGAAATCAGCAGACTTGCCATATGTTATAATGTTTAAAATTCCAATACTAACAACATGGAAATTACACAATCTACATATTGATCATGAAATCAAAACTACTATAATGTGGACTTCAGCAGGACAACATCAACAGGTGTCATTCTCAGTCAAGCCCAAGACCTTGAAAGTCACTAGATGGTCACCTTTCAAAGAGTAGATCTTTGATTAAGAATGTGCCAGAAAAAATCCTTAAGATATTTGGATCTCTGTAGCAATGACATTTGAGATTCCAGAGTGCAGCTATCGTGTGCTGGACAGAAGAGTTCTAACTTTAAACAGGAGATTCTCCTATCATCAAGAACTACTAATTTAATGATAAATCATAATAATGATTTAATGTACCATAAATCTCTAAATTACAAGGTCATGGTGTAAATTTCCGATAGTAAAATACAAAGATCTTTGATTAGGAATGTAAAAAAATCATTGAAATATTTGGACCTAAGTAGCAATGACATTCAGAATTACTTTTCTGCAGGCTTGCTTTGTGTATTATTTGGAAAGACACCTGTGAAAATCAAAATTTCAGATGCTTAGGAACAAGGATCGTTCATTTGGAATACACCAAAAAAAACAATCCTTCAAATATTTGGACCTCAGTAGCAAAGACATTCAGGATTCAGTGCAGCCACTGTGCTGGACTGAAGCATTCCCACTCTAAACCACAGAAACCTATGTCAGCAAGAACTCCAAACTCAGTTAACAAAAAAGTTGTGTTGTCTGTCTGCAGACTGGAATTGTGGAATCTCAGGAAATACACTTGTGAAAATCTGGGTTCAGTTTGGAAACTAAATACACCCTCTCTGAATGAACTGGATCTCGTTTACAATAACCTGCAGAATTTAGTAGTTGAGCCTGTCTTTGCTGGACTGATGAGATCACAGTATGAAAAGAAGGTTCTCATGCCAACAAGAACTACTGGCTTAATTCACTGTTCTGGACAATTTCTTGTGTTCTTTTTCTGCAGACAGGCTTTGTGTATTATTAGGAAAAAATCCTGAGAAAATCAAATTCAGATGATTTGGAACCAGGATCATTGTCTTTCGAGTGTACCAAAAAAAACCCTCCAAATTACAAGGTTAGAGTGTAAATTTCCGATAGTAAAGAACAAAGATCTTTGATTAGGAATGTAAAAAACATCATTGAAATATTTGGACCTCAGTAGCAATGACCTTCAGGATTCAGGACTGTAGCCACTCTGTGCTGGATTGAAGAGTTGACTATTTCAATCTGGCAATTCTCATTTCAGCAAGAAGTTCAATCTCCATTGACAGTTCTGTACAATGTGTTGTGCTGTCTGTCTGCAGACTGGAATTGTGGAATCTTAGGAAAAACACAAAAGTACAGTCAGTTTTCAAACTAGATTATCCTGCCTGAAGAACTGGACTCAAGTAACAGTGACCCGTAGGATTCAGGAGTGGAGCATGTCTTTGCTTGACTGATGAGATCACACTGTGAAAGGAAGATTTTCATGTCAGCAAGAACTACCAACATAACGGACTGTACCTCACAATCTTTTGTGTTCTTTTTCTGCAGACTGGCTTTGTTTATTGTTAGGAAAAACACTGTGAAAATTAAAATTTTAGATGGTTTGGAACATTGATTGGAATTGATGAAGGATCATTGATTTGGAATGTACCATTCAAAAATTCCAAAGAACTAGTTAAAATTTCTGATACTTAGAACAAGGATCATTGATTTGGAATGTACCAAAAAATATCCGTAGTTACAATTTTTAATTGTTAGGAACAAAGAACTTTGTTTAAGAATATGCCAAACACTACCTGAAATATTTGGACCTCAAAAGAAATGACATTCAGGATTTAGGAGGGCAGCTACTCTGTGTTAGACTCAAGAGTTTGCACTCTAAACCACAGATGTCAGCAATAACTACAAACTCAACCGACAGTTCTGCACAATCTGCTTTGTTGTCTGTCTGAAATTAGTTTGGAAACTACACCCTTTCTGAAAGAACTGGACCTCAGTAACAATGACCAGTAGGATTCAGGAGTGGAGCCATCTTAGCTGGACTGATGAGATCACACTCTTAAAGGAAGATTCTTATGTCATTAAGAACTACTAACTTAATTGACTGTACTGCACAATCTTTTGTGTTCTTTTTCTGCAGAACGGATTTGTTTATTATTAGGAAAAAGACCTGTGAAAATAAAAATTTCAGATGGCAAGGAACAAAAATCATTGATTTGAAATATACTGAACAAATATCCTCAAATTCCAAAAGTCCTAGTCAACATTTTTATGGTTACAAATAAAGATTTTTTGATTAAGAATGTGCCAAGTAATCCCTGAAATATTTGGACCTCAGTATCAAACACATTCAGGATTCAGGACTGAAGCTAATCTGTGCTGGATTAAAGAAATGACACTAAATTGGAGATTTATAAAAATGGCTATACAAACGTAACGCTTAACAAATACTCTTAAAAGAAAACCGCTCTGAAAGCATCACAAAGAACATTAATGTTCCACCAAAAGTCTTTGAAAACTACTGAATGAAAAGTTCATTGTTGAATTGTAGTCTGACTCAGGAGAAAAGGTGATTCAGGATTTAGGAGTGAAGCTACTCTGAAGCAACTGTGCTGGACTAAAGAGTTCACACTTCTAAACTAGTAAGTCTTGTGTCAGCAAGAACTTCAAACTAAAATAACAATTCTGCACAATCTGTGGTGTTGTCTATCTGCAGACTGGCATTATAAAATCTCTTGTGAAAAAAACACTTGTGGAAAAACTGGAATCAGTTTGGAAACAAGACACACCCTCCCTGAAAGAATTCGACTTCAGTAACAATGACCTGCAGGATTCAGGAGTTTAGCCCATCTTTGCTGATACAGGAGTCGAGTTTTTGCTGGACTGATGAGATCACCGCATGAAAGGAAAATTCTCATGTCAGCAAGAACTACCAACTTAACTAACTGTACCTCACAATCTTTGGTGTTCTTTTTCTGCAGACTGACTTTGTTTATTATTAGGAAAAATAAAATTTCAGATTTTCAAATTTCAAATTTCAGGAATGTACCACCCACAAATACCAAAGTCTTAGTTAAAATTTCTGATACTTATGAACAAAGATTATTGATTTGGAATGTACCAAAAAGTATCTTCAAATTCCTAATTACAATGTTTGATTGTACCGTATAATCTTTTTAGTTATTTTTCTGAAGACTGGCTTTATGTAATTTTAGGAAAAGGTTTCAGATAATTAAGAACAAGGATCATTGATTTAGAATTGATTTAGAAAAAAACACTTGTGGAAAAACGGTCAGTTTGGAAAGTAGAAACACTCTCCCTGAAAGAATTCGACTTCATTAACAATGATCTGCAGGATTCAGGAGTGGAGTCTGTCTTTGCTTGACTGATCAGAACACAATGCTAAAGGAGGATTCTCATGTCAGCCAGAACTACAAATGCAATTCACTTTACTGCACAATTTCTTCTTTTTTCTTCAGACTGGCTTTGTGTATTATTAGAAATATTCAATCAAAACTACTAAAATGCAGACTATATCAGGACAACATCAACAGGTGTCATTCTCTGTCAAGCCCAAGACCTTGAAAGTCACTAGATGGTCACCTTTCAAAGAGTAGATTTTTGATTAGGAATGTAAAAAATATCATTGAAATATTTGGACCTCAGTAGCAATGACCTTCAGGATTCAGGAGTGAAGCTACTCTGTGCTGGACTAAAGAGTTGACACTTTTGACTCATTTCAGCAAGAAGTTCAATCTCCATTGACAGTTCTATACAATGTGTTGTGTTGTCTGTTTGCAGACTGGAATTGTGGAATCTTAGGAAAAACACTTGTGAAAAAGTACAGTCAGTTTTCAAACTCGATTACCCTGCCTGAAGAACTGGACTCAATTAACAGTGACCCATAGGATTCAGGAGTGGAGCATGTCTTTGCTTGACTGATGAGATCACACTATGAAAGGAAGATTTTCATGTCAGCAAGAACTACCAACATAACGGACTGTACCTCACAGTTATTTGTGTTCTTTTTCTGCAGATTGGCTTTGTTTATTGTTAGGAAAAACACTCTGAAAATTTAAATTTTAGATGGTTGGAACTTTGAAATTGGTGAAGGATCATTGATTTGGAATGTACCATCCAAAAATTCCAAAGTACTAGTTAAAATTTCTGATACTTAGAACAAGGATCATTGATTTGGAATGTACCAAAAAATATCCGTAGTTACAATTTTTAATTGTTAGGAACAAAGAACTTTGTTTAAGAATATGCCAAACACTACCTGAAATATTTGAACCTCAAAAGAAATGACATTCAGGATTTAGGAGGGCAGCTACTCTGTGTTAGACTCAAGAGTTTGCACTCTAAACCACAGATGTCAGCAATAACTACAAACTCAACCGACAGTTCTGCACAATCTGCTTTGTTGTCTGTCTGAAATTAGTTTGGAAACTACACCCTTTCTGAAAGAACTGGACCTCAGTAACAATGACCAGTAGGATTCAGGAGTGGAGCCATCTTAGCTGGACTGATGAGATCACACTCTTAAAGGAAGATTCTTATGTCATTAAGAACTACTAACTTAATTGACTGTACTGCACAATCTTTTGTGTTCTTTTTCTGCAGAACGGATTTGTTTATTATTAGGAAAAAGACCTGTGAAAATTTCAGATGGCAAGGAACAAAAATCATTGATTTGAAATATACTGAACAAATATCCTCAAATTCCAAAAGTCCTAGTCAACATTTTCATGGTTACAAATAAAGTTTTTTTGATTAAGAATGTGCCAAGTAATCCCTGAAATATTTGGACCTCAGTATCAAATACATTCAGGATTCAGGACTGAAGCTAATCTGTGCTGGATTGAAGAAGTCACACTAAATTGGAGATTTATAAAAATGGCTATACAAATGTAATTCTTAACAAATATACTTAAAGAAAGAAATTAGTAGGCAGAGAAAGAGAGAGGGGTGGGGGTCTGTGTACCCACAGGTGTCTCCCCACCTTAAGACTTCTAACTACTTCAGCATGAGTCATTCTGAGTCAGGCCAAAAATCTTGAAAGTCACCAGTTATATGATCATCATAGCTCAAACTACCTGCACCAGAGTCCGTTATTTTGTCTAGTGGGAAAGACTTTTTAACATTTCATACTTCTAAAAGAAAACTACTCTGGAAGCATTACAAAGAATGTTTCAGCAAAAGTCTTTGAAAACTGCTGAATGAAAAGTTCATTGTTGAATTGTAGTCTGACCGTTTAACATTCTGCCGTGTAAACAGGCATACTGAGGAGAGGTCACCAGTACACATCTCAGATGGCTTTACAAAGCTGTTCTGTCCTGCCCAGCACAGCTAAAACTTCACTGTTGCAATCTCCATTACAATCCTCAACAAGAATGCTCCAAAAATACAACACAGACAACATTCCTTCAGTGTTAAAAATGAAGAAAAAGTGGGGCTTTTAGGAATCAAATAAGCAAAATAGTCAAGCATACTACATTGGAAAAGAACCTGGTTTTAATGAACATGCAACATCAAATATTTCAACATGCATTACAATTCAATCTCTTATTGGGGAAGAATACAAAATACCACACCTCCTCAGTGGGTGTATGAGCTGTAGGATTGATTAGCGTTCAACACACAAAATTGTGAAAAGAATAGTTTTAGTAAGTGTGGGAGTGCAGGTGTGTTGGGAAGGAAGATAAAGGCTTTCAGGAACAATGACTGATGATAAATTTAGACTGATATGATCAATATTTATTGAGCTACACATATAGAGGTGTCTCTCAGTATGGTATCAAGCCATCCACCCCAAGCAAGTTAAATATTCCCATACAGGTAGGGCTGGAGTGCCAGCAGGCCGTTTGAACTCGTCAATGAAGATTGGCATTCTCACTTGATGACAGTCTGACAAAACACCATTGCAGTCTTCGATGACGTTGATGTGGAGATAAGGGCCGATGTTGAAACGGTCTGTGTGCATGTTGTCCTGCATTGGGCAGCCGTCAGACGATGGTGCTGTACTAACAGGAAGACTGATGGAGGACATCACCACTTACTGAATGTCCACCCTTTTGAAACCATTCTCTGTAGCCTTGTACTCCTGGGATGTAGCCTAGCCATAGTTCGACTCATTACTGCCCGTTTCCACCACTGCTCTTACTGCACTTGTGTGTCTTCACAGTTGTTGAATGCCTGAAACTCCTCCCACACTCTGAGCAGGAATACGGCTTCTCTCCTGTGTGAATACGTTCATGCTGCTGGAGATGACTCAGGCGATTAAAAGTCTTCCCACACTCTGAGCACAGATATGGATTCTCACCTGTGTGGAAGAGTTTGTGTCGTTGAAGGGTACTCTGCTGAGCAAAGCTCTTCCCGCATTCTGAACAGTTATATGGCTTCTCACCGGTGTGAATGCGCTGGTGTCGTTGGAGATGACTCTTACAATTAAAACTCCTCCCACACTCTGAGCAGTGATACGGTTTCTCTTTTGTGTGAATGCGCTGGTGTCGATGGAGAGAACTCTGCTGAGTAAAACTATTCCCACATTCTGAGCAGTAGTAAGGCTTCTCTCCTGTATGAATGCGTTGGTGGTGTTGGAGAGAACTCTGTTGAGTGAAGTTCTTCCCACACTCTGAGCACTGATATGGCTTCTCTCCTGTATGAATGCGCTGGTGTTGTTGGAGATTACTCTGTAGAGTGAAACTCTTCCCACACACGGAGCAGTAATATGGCTTTTCTCCTGTATGAATGTGCTTGTGTATTTGAAAATGACTGTGATGATTAAAACTCTTCCCACACTCCGAGCAGTGATACAGCTTCTCTCCGGTGTGGATGCGCTGGTGTGTTTTGAGATGATTTTGTCGATTAAAACTTTTCCCACACTCCGTGCAGTAATACGGCCTCTCTCCGGTGTGAATGAGCTGGTGTTGCTGGAGATTACTCAGTTGATTAAACCTCTTCCCACAGTCTGAGCACTGATACGGCTTCTCTCCGGTGTGTATCCGCTGGTGAACTTTGAGGTGATTCTGCAGAGTAAAATGTTTCCCACAGTCTAAGCAGTGATGGGGCTTCTCTCCTGTGTGAATGAGCTGGTGTACTTTGAGATTACTCTGTTGAGTAAAACTCTTTCCGCACTCCAAGCAGTGGTAACTTCTCTTCTGGCTAAGTTTCTGTGTATGGCTTCGAGATGTTTTCATGTGGAGGGTATCAGATGATGTTTGCTGAGTACCAGAGTGTCCTCTGGACACCATATTCTTATTTAATCTGTTCAGCAGTTTAACTTTTCCTGTTGTGGAATATCCTGGCATGTTGATGGAAGCATGTTCAAGCAGGCTATGAATATGTAGGAGAATGCTCCAAACAATGTTTATATCTGGAAAAAGAAAAAAATAGACATAAACTTAATGTGCAATACAACAAAAGTCATCTGATCCAAACCATGAATATTTCAATCACATCAACTGGTGCAAATCCAGTATATAAAATCACCTAATAACCTCAAATTTGCAAATATACAGGCCTATGGACATGAAATTGTGTCATCATGTTTATATTTCTGAGGTAGAAACGAATCCCATCGCATCTTGTAGTCAAAATAATGATCCCAATCTTGACACATTTACAAGAACCAAAACATGAGTCCATGATTATCTGAGATTTCAGAACGTATTTGACTCATCACGTCTTTATGTAAATAATGTATAGACAATTTCTAGGCAGAGCATAATAATACACTTTTCTTATCTTATCTACAGATTATCAGAAGGTAGCCCTAAGTGTAATCTCCTCACAAATGTCAACATCTGAAATATGTACACAACTCTTTGATAAACCAGAGTCATCTTGGAATTGAGTGCTGGCGTCTAATGAGACCAAAACTAAAATCTCTAAGGCTACAAATACTTTAGATGAAAATGTGCCCAAATCTCTGCGCACACAGAGTTTAGTTTTTCCCTTACCTTCAATAGTTCAGCTCTGGTTTCTGATCTTCCAACAACTCTGAGGGCGAAGGAGGCAGGGACTGCTGACCACAACACGATCTTCTGCTTCTCCACTTTACTGCAGTTGGAGAAAGTCATAGTTACAGAATTGGCGCCACCACCTGGCCTGAAGTGGCTTTAACAGCCAGAGTAAACAGCTGATTTATGGATTACCATGACATTGATACATCTTTACTGTTGAGCCGCTTGTAATTGTATTGTGTCATTCTAAAATCATAAATACTTGTAGGCGTTATTGCGGGCGAAATGTCCTTATTCATATGACCTATGTTAACATGAGTACATATCAGAGGATTTCGGTAAGAAACAGTTGTCATTCTGGCAAAAGTTTCTTTATTATTTTGATGCATGATTAATAGAAAATATATTTTTAATTGTCTTAGCATTTACATAAACACAATTTATATTAGCATAATAGGGTGTAAGATGGGTTAAAGTTTACTCCTGTGCTGGAAATATACAGTAACTTTATAAAAATATTTAAATCAGTGATTAATAATCAAATTACATTTTATACATATCAAATGAAGTGGCAAATTCTGAGAAATCTTTGAGCGAAAAAGGTAAGGTTTCAAATTAAGATTCTCATGCTCATCACCACATCACATTGTCATGTATTTATAAATATGTACAATATGGTTTAAACCTAAAATGTTATGTTTTTTTTCAAAGTGTTTCCAATTTATTTAAATGTATTATCTTTACTCCCAGCTTTAAGTAGCAACTTGATTTTGCCACTTTTGTTGTTTGTTTGTGTTATTGGGTTTTTTAACTATATGTTATTTTTATTTTGTCAGGAAGGGCCTAAATCCAATACAGTGACATAAGAGTTCCGTATGTAAGGTCATGGTAAGGAATTTAAGTAATATCCTTATATTATCACTTTTCAAACAGAAGTTGTTTTTATCTCAAACTCAACAACCAAACTGGAGTTTTAATGTTGAGGTGTCACTTTACTAGACATCTTTCTTGTATTCACACTCAGTTGTCATTTCATCAGGTCCACCAAGCATATCATCGCTACCAGGCCTCTTATCTATCTTTTTATTTTTTTGATGTAAAAAGCCCAGTTGCTCTTTTTATTAAGTCAGTATAAACTGACAGTAGAAATGAATACATCTTCCTACATTCATGTTTACATACATTTATTGTGTGTTTATTTCTCCTGTACAGTTACCACTTTAGAAATGCACTTTGGAAATTTGGACTGAAATCCACAATAGAACTGCATTGTGGACCATTTCTATTGATTTGTTGGGGTGACTGATATAAATGTTTAGCTTTGGTAGGTTTACCTGACAAAATGGCCAGTGAGTGTACATTAATTAAGGTGGGTCTAAAACAGTTGATCAGGTCAGGTCCGATTGCGACACTAAGCTATTTACTTCAGGCTCACTACAATTCATGCAGGGATCAGATATCAAAAAATGTATATTTACAGACTTCACTGAAAGCACTTTACCTCTAAGCACTTCACTGAAAGCACTAACCTAACACAGAGGGCAGAAACTCATCATGAAGAACTTGGTTGGTACACACTAACTTTCAAGAGAACTTAATGCTGAACTGTTTTATTCTGCACTGATTAATGTTCACATTTAAGTGAGAAGACAAACTTAAATTGTGCCCTGACAGTGTTACTGTGTTGAATTTGACTATCACAGGACCGGTTATTCTTTTATATTACTTTATTACTCCTGTTGCTACTTTGCCGCTACCTGTCTGGTGCTGGAGAGAGGTCACCTACTGGTTATTTACAATGTCTATGCCATTGTTTGCTAGACTACTAGACTAGTTAAGGTAGCTGGCCTGACCACCTTATAGTAAATGATCAAGATGATGGGAGCATGCTGCAACTCTAGCAAGACTCCTGTGATTTTATTCAGACATTACAAATATTGTCTGCAACAGTGAAATAGCTTAAAGCGATGTTTGGTGTAAAGCCAGCTTTGGTGAAGCCAAACCTACAGGTAAAACTAGCAGTAATTGAAGACAGCAGGGAGGTCATACAGGATATCACCTGGGAGGAAACATTGTGATGCCAGTGAGTGTTGAAACATTACAAATAAAATTTATTCACTAGCATTTGTTTGAAAATGATACTGAACTTAAAAACTAGTAGAATTAGTGTAGAAACTCATAGTGTACTGAAACTCATGTTATTCCATAACTGTATTTAGCTGAATTAGCTAATTAGCTTATTCACGTATTGTTTTTTTAGCTCTACATTACACATGAGCTTATTTATATCTTATCTCTTATTCTATTTATTGTAGTTTTATTTTTATTCATTCTCCTTTTCCCTTCTTAATGATGCTCATGTGTACTTGCTTTGGTATTTTTTGTTTGGGTAACATTTTAAGTTAATTAAAATTCTAAGTAAATGGACTTTAGTAGGGCTGTACCTGACTCAGAATTTTGCCAGTCGAATTGGGTCCAGTAAATCAATGTGCATACGGTTCAGATCTGATGTCCTCCTCATTTAGAAATTCAGCGGAGTCACAGGAACATATTTTTGAACTAAAAGAGGCGGGGCTTATGATGATTGATCCGAACTGAGCCTGATTTAATTACAGAGTGTAGCATCGGGCAGGAGATCGTATCAATAGCCTGTCTTTTTAATTTCACTTCTAACAGCTTCTACAGTAGGAGGACGCTTCGTCTTTCATCTCTCAGTAATAATGAACTGCTAAATAAAACCAGATTAGTCCATATTTAAATTCGTTTATCAGCAGGCATATAAAGTGACTGTACTGATCTTTAAATAAAAATAATCTCAGCTGTAGAGGAATAAATAAACATATCTGTAATTTAGGTTCTAAAATAATGGAACAATAATAAAACTAACATCTTCAGTCCGTTATTCCTTTACTGCAAATAGCCAGTATTTCTAAACCGAAAGTCAGCTGACTCGTTTAAAGCAGTGTTGAATGTCTGACTAAATTAGTAGAATTCAGTTTCCTTTGTTCGGATTCTCTTCTTCCTCTTCTAAAAGATTCACAGTTTTAGCTTCCTTCAGCTGTGAACCGCCAGCGCACGTCGTCACGTGGATTTAATATTTTAGCAAGCATGTGTCACAGCAAAGGTGGAACTTAAATATATAATTATTATTCTCTTTAATAATTATTAAACTGTCTTTTTACATTCTTAAAGTACTTGTGCATTTCTGTAAGCTTTATTCTGTTTTATGAGAAAAAAAACACTGAGGATTCGACTCAGTTAAGGAAATAAAAAATAAATAAAATTTAAAAGTCTACTTAATCAGGTCACATATAGTGTGGTGGAATCCTTTGAACCACTCAAGTACCAGCCTGTTTTGCCATAGAGAAACGCAATCTGCACTTAGCTGATGTTATTTAATTTACCCATAGCCAGACTATCATCAAAATTCAGAAATGTGTGAAAAACACCCATACTAAATCTGAAGAGAAGACATGTTGCATGTCAAACAAAATTATATGGTAAAATTTAATATTTTGTTGTTTTAGGGTTACAGGAACATAAAGAGAATGATTATAAAAGATTTTTTTTAATGAGAAAAGGAATTAACATATGAACAAACACACATTACCACACATGTAAAGGCTTTTATATTGACAAAACAATTCAATAGAATTAGAATAGACTGACTAAAACTAAAAGAATGAATGGATGGATGGGTGGATTGGTAAAGACAAACTATTTTAATGAAGACTTAAGTGGCTCAGGAACATTATCTTATATATTTTAAACAGCGGGGACATGAACACAGTCTTCTTTTACAGTTGTTTTGGAACATTTTCAGTATGTTTCTTGCACCAAAGTTTGTAATCTTCAGGATCGATACAACCTGCATACTAAGAGCAATACTAATCAGAGGTACTTGACGTCTCTGATGACCTCTGAAGGACACTACAATCACTAAATTGTAACTCAGGCAGCTTGATGTCTTGCAGTCCGCTGGGTCTTCTTTTGTTCTAAGCGGTTCAATTCTGCTGTGCAGAACCAAAATGTCTTGGCCGAGATCAGGGTCATCTCTCTTTCATTACAGTTCTCAACAAAAACTCTGTATTTACAGCATACAGAACACATCTTCTTGAGATTAAAAGGAAAGACAAAGTGGAATGTTCTTGCAACAAACATTAAATAGTTAACACATAGGAATCAAAGGAGCAACAAAGCTACACAGGGGGCCAAGCACACGGTCAAACGTTTGTAAAAACACCTATCATTGCAAAAGAAACACTAAAGGCTCTTAAATGAGAAATTAAACAACATAAATGTAACCCTAATGTGAAACTTGTGTTTGTGTTTAATAAACACAACAATAAAAAACACAAACCTGTGTTAAATGTGTTTAACATGCTTTACATATAAATATAAATACAATATAAAGTTCCACAACTTGTCAATGGGTGTATGAGCCGTAGACTTTAGTTGATGTTTAGTGCAGTAAATAATATTTCAGTTTATGCTCATGCTTTACAAACAGCCTAAAACAACAGTAGGTGTTTCCCCCTTAGAACGCCATTCCCTGGAGAAACACTCTCATTACTGGCAATTTCCACCACTGCTCGTAGCGCACTTGTGAGTCTTCGCAGTCTTTGAATGCCTGAAACTCTGTCCACACTCTGAGCAGTGAAACGGCTTCTCTCCGGTGTGAATGCGCTGGTGTTTTTGGAGAGTACTCTGCTGATTAAAGCTCTTCCCACACTCTGAGCAGAAATATGGCTTCTCTCCAGTGTGAATACGCTGGTGTTGTTGGAGAGTGCTCTGCTGATTAAAACTCTTCCCACATTCGGAGCAGTGATACGGCTTCTCTCCCGTGTGAATGCGTCTGTGTATTTTAAAATTACTCTGCTCAGAAAAACTTTTCCCGCACACCGAGCAGTGGTACGGCTTCTCCCCTGTGTGAATGCGCAGGTGTATTTTGAAATTACTCTGCTCGGAAAAACTCTTTCCACAGTCTGAGCAGTGATACGGCCTCTCTCCGGTGTGAATGCGCTGATGTATTTTAAAAGAACTCTGATGATTAAAACTCTTCCCGCACTCTGAGCAGTGATATGGCTTCTCTCCCGTGTGAATGCGCTGGTGTTCCTGGAGGTGACTCCGACAGTTAAAACTCTTCCCACACTTGGAACAGTAATGCGGTTTCTCTCCGGTGTGAATGCGCTGGTGTGTTTTGAGATTGCTCTGTCGATTAAAACTCTTCCCACAATCTGAGCAGTAATACGGCTTCTCACCGGTGTGAATGCGCTGGTGTATTATGAGAGTACTCTGATGATTAAAACTCTTCCCACACTCCAGGCAGTAGTGAGTTCTGTCCTTGCTGCGTTTCTGTGTTTTTCTGTGGGATGTGTTCATGTGGAGGGTCCCGGAGGGCGTCTGCTGAGTACCACAACAACTTGTGGATGCCATATTCTTAGATATTTCAGAAGCTTCACATTCCTCAAGGTGAAACGTCCTGACTTGTCTACTCAGGCAAATTTAGGCAGGGTATTAAAGACGGGGATCAGTCATTCTGAAATAAGAAACAAAGACAATATAAGCTCAAAGTGAACTCAACAATCGTAGTCCAAATCATGAATTCTCCACTTCAACTGGTAGAAAGCTTAACGAAAGAATAAACTTCCATCTGATATGGAACTCTGGGGCTAAGATAAATTTTCCAATGCCAAAAATGACTGGGATTATTACAGAACTGCCATTGTCATGTGCTGTGGTTAATAAAAAGATCTAACAAATCTTTATACATAAGATTACAAAATAAATGAATCCTTGGCTTTACAGGGTTAACAATAATCTAGGCAAATACAACCAATAACAAAGTAGCGGATAGAACTAGAATACACAAACAGACTAGCAACCAAAACACAGGGATAAACTAAGAACAAGAGAAACGAGAAATAAAGCAGAGATTAAACACAGACATAATGAAAGGGACAACCTCTAGAATGTGTAGCAGGATGGGGCAGATGACCCAGAAGAAATTCCACCAAGGCAGGATCCAACTTATTCACAACATAATTGATTTTGCTGATCGTCTTACAGGACTGATGCCTTCTGATAGCGATCTTTTACTTCCCTCCGTAAAGTCCCTGGTTGACGGTCAAACTTCAGGAGCATAGGAGTGAGTGCCACCTCTCAGCCTGTCACTTACGTTGATGTGTCTGCTCTCAAACATGTGTGCTCAATCTCATCCAGTAGTCAACTGCCAGGACATCTGGGAGTTCAAATAACCAGGGAATTAGAGGAGGCTGGTAACCAAACACACTGGAAGAGGGTGATGGAGCTAATCAAAGAATCCTGAGTGATCCCAGCCCAAGATAGATGGGACAGACCAGTTATTTTGGCTGCTCATGAACTGTTCTTTTAAACTGCCCGCATGTTTTCCTAACAGTAGGCTACTTGTTAGACAGAAACTGGTGTGTGCTTGTTTCTCCTGGATGGCCTCAAGTCAACTAAGAGTGGGCCCGAGTAATATGTCTTATCCATGCACTGTGCTTGAACGATTTCTTTTGTTTTATGAACATTGGGTGTTAATCTATATCCCATCTAATAAGAACGAGCACCAAGCTCTCAGGTAGCACAGGTTTAGGCTTATCAGATTCCATGGGTTCAAAGTCATCAATACAGAAGAGAGCAACTGCTTTAACCATCAGACATCAGAAATCTCAAACATTTAATTTAAATAAAAAATAACTCTTATGCCCTTTACTCTCTTCTTCATTACCGTTAGACTCCTTTCTTATTCTACTCTTGGTGCTCATACAGACACAGACGGGGTTCCTCAGGATGAGCTAGCTTAGCAGCATTTAGCTAAACACACACAGAGCCGTTAATCAGAGCTCTAGGCAACACAGCTCACTAGATGTGATCGTGTGAAGACTGTACACTCACTGTACTGCTGTGCTCGGTTTCCAGCGGGATAGGATCATCTGGAAACTGTGTACATCAGATTTAGTGCGCTCTTACTCCAGTACGAGTTCAGAACCAACACAAACACGACCAGTACAGACTTCCTGTTCTCCTCCAGCCTCTCTCGAGCTTCCAGTTCCGCCGTACTGCTGCTACAGTTACATTCTACCGCCTGTAGATGGCAGCAAAATGCTAAGAATCACAATAAACGAAATACAACACACTACACTTTTTGTTATATATTTCCACATCTAAACGTGCAAGAGTGTCTAATGTTCAAGGACAAAGACTCCACAGTTTAAGTATCAAGTATAGAGAGTATGCATGTTAATTTTCAGGTATAAAGAGCTCCAGTTGAAGTACAATGTGCAAACTAATTAAGTCAGTGTATTGGTTCTGGTTAATGTTGCTGGTGGAAACAGTTTTAAGTGTAGATCATTCTGACTGATCTGGCTCAGATGTTCTGGTATGCTATGTTTTTAGAGATCCACCATGAACTAGGTGGGTCTGACTGTGATAAGGGCCTGTTGGCTTTTTAGTGGTAAAGTGTTAGCAACTGTTGCCATGGCAACGGTTCTACCGTCTACCTTGTTCCCTCAAACAACAAGACTGTCACCAATGAATCTACACTAAAATATTTCACCTTTAGACCACAAACTTCTGCAGGAAGAATGACTGTATCATGAATATGTTTACCTGCTATATCAGTCTTTGTCCAGGCTCGTTTTATCCGGAGGGATGGCCCGTCACAAACTCAGTATGGGTTCTGTTTCTTCCGAGTGTCCACAGAAAGAGTTCCAGTTTGGACCTTAAATCCAACCTGTACTACTTACCTGTCTTAGTGTGAACTTCTCTTGTACTGTGTAACGGTGAGCTCCTGTGTGACTGAAGGTAACTTCCCTGAATGTGCAAACAAACTTGACCAATAAAATCATAGCCTAATCTGTTTAACAAGGTATGGAAATTAGGTAGCAAGGTAGAAAAGTTAATGAAGAACTTGGCTGGTACACATTAACTTTCTAATATAGGGGAATACATATGGTATTATTAGCAAAGTCAAAATAATCTGTGTTATTAGAGATCATTAACCACCTGCACGTTCATATAAACCACTCTTCACTTTTTACCCAAGGCTAACGTAGAACAACACACAGCACTGTAAAACTCCATCACCAACACACCTCCTGGTCTCTTATGAAAGTTTTCCATTTAGTCTTTTAAATCATTGCAGTGTACCTAATCAGAATAAAGAAGGTTGGGTTGGGAGACAGGGTGGGATGAGTGTAGCTGGGGGTGGTGGGGTGCTTCGGACACAACTCTGTACAAAAGACTGGATTTTATCTCTGACGAACATTATTAATTTAAGCACAACCAATCTGTATTGTATAAAAGCTTTACCTACAAAATATCATAAATCAAGTACTGGAGCTCAGAATATAAAATCGAACCAAACCAACAAAGTGTGTATTAAACACCTAGTGTGCAGAATACAAAAACAGACATAATGTTAACACATTAACATGAGGCACATTTTCAGTCACACTTTATTTTTGATGCAATGAAATTGTATCGTACTGAATAAGAAAATTCTTTACCAGGCTGAAAAATAACCACCAGCAGAAATGATCACAGAGATTATATAATACTTGTCTAAAAAATATTTTTCTGGTCATTAAAGAACATTCTTATATATTACAGCCAACCCTCTGGAGCTCTCACACATCCAGTGTACTTTATCCAACTCTCTCTCCCCACTCACAGTGCACCCATGCCGACATGCACCTGCTCCAGTTCCCCCTCTGGAGCTCCCACACAACCATGCGCACCGAACCTTGGGGGCCCACACTTAAAGCATCTCTCCTCTTACTAAACCAATTAGCCCGCCATGCCAGAACCCCAGGCCACTGGGAGACACACACAGACTTCTGGCCACTGGAAAACCAAACTTAAGAACTTGGCCTTTTTTGGTGTCTTGATTTCTCTCTGGCCACTGGGAGAGCAGATTTAAGGACACAGCCATCTACCCCAGCAGGCCCCAGTCACCTGCCCCTTAGGACACCTTATACAGCCTCAGGCTCTCCAGGGCTTCCACTACTTCCACTGCTTGCACTACTGACCAGTCTACATACTAAAACAGTTCACAACCCC
This sequence comes from Prochilodus magdalenae, assembly GCA_024036415.1. Taxonomy (NCBI): domain Eukaryota; kingdom Metazoa; phylum Chordata; class Actinopteri; order Characiformes; family Prochilodontidae; genus Prochilodus; species Prochilodus magdalenae. The sequence goes on along the minus strand of JAMWET010006373.1, from coordinate 79,760 downwards.
CTTTAACTTAACAGCAGTCTCACTACTGCAGGACGTATTACTGTATAAAAACCCAAAGTAGCGGCAAACAGTACCTCGACTCTGCCCACTGGCAGCTCAGAAGGAGTTCTTCCTCTCTACTGTGTATCCTACTCCTCCCTCCCTCCTCTCTGGGTTTGTTTTTCTCCAGGTTCACGACTCTCCGCTCCTCCCCCAAACTACCGACCCCACACCCAATCAGAATGGGGAAATGGCTGATTGACACTGTTGACAAGTTCTGCATACGATGACCACATGAGAATGTGTCGTTTATTTTACAGCCCTGTTACACAATATTACTACAGTAATACTGAGACTTGGCCAGAAAATGTACCAGGTTGTTTGGAATGAATTATTGTAACAGAGAAAGTACCTGTATTTTACTTTGACCTTCTCTGTTACTAGTGCATGTACTCACTGAAAAGCTGAATTACACCTGGTATTTCCCATATTAACCACTCTGTACTTACTCTGGACATAGTGATTATGTTCCATTATGCACCAAAGTATGTACACATTTACCATAAAACTTCCAAAATCAATTTTAAAAACTGAAGTTTATATGTATGTGCGAAAAAGGGAATGAGTTTCAAATACAACATACATTTTATTTACAATACCATAAAATAAAAAACTAAATATTTAAAAACTGTTACTAATAAAAGGAGGGAAGAAAAGGAAGAGAGAGAAAGAAAGAGAAAAATGCATCCTCCCTGCCTAACACAGGCATGGTCAAAGTAGTTGTACCTTTATGCAGGTTATGTGTAGACGGTTTACACACAGAAGACTGTGGCATACAGTGGCATATTTATTTGGCACTGTCAATCAAGTAAGTGTATCTCCTCCACATCCTAACTGACCAGAATCCTTTTCAGTCAGACAAAGGCCTTGAATGTCCACAAACGGCCACCTTTCACTTAGTTCTACAAGGATGGAGCCACCCATCTCAAACTCCTGTCCCATTGGCCACTGCCATGTCTGGTAAGACAGTTTGGAGATGGTCCCTATCTAATGTCACAGTGTCCATTTCAGGACCCAATCATTCTCCAAGCATCACAAAGAACATCAAAGTCTCTGATGAGCTGAAGTTTGTAGAAATACATTACTCTTAAAAAAAAAAAAAAAAAAAAAGGTATTTTGGCCAAGACTAAATTCCAGTTTCTACTCATAACGGCCCATCACCTTCACTGCTCTTCGTGCACCTGTGTGTTGTCATAGTCGTTATATGCCTGAAAGTCCTCCCACACTCTGGGCAGTAATACGGCTTCTCTCCTGTGTGGATGCGCTGGTGTGTTTTGAGGTAACTCTGACGAATAAAACTCTTCCCACACTCTGAGCAGTGATACGGTTTCTCTCCTGTGTGAATGCGCTGGTGTTCTTGAAGAGTAACCTTTTGATTAAAGCTCTTTCCGCACTCTGAGCAGTGAAAGGGTTTCTCTCCTGTGTGGATGCGCTGGTGTGTTTTGAGGTGACTCTGATTAATAAAACTCTTCCCACACTCTGAGCAGTGATATGGCTTCTCTCCCGTGTGAATGCGCTGGTGTTGTTGGAGAGTGCTCTTGTGATTAAAACTCTTCCCACACTCTGAACACTGAAACGGCTTCTCTCCCGTGTGAATGCGATGGTGTTGTTGGAGATGAATCGGTTGATTAAAACTCTTACCACACTCTGAGCAGTGATACGGCTTCTCTCCTGTGTGAATGCGATGGTGTTGTTGAAGAGTGCTCTTGTGATTAAAACTCTTTCCACACTCTGAACACTGATACGGCTTCTCTCCCGTGTGAATGCGATGGTGTTCGTGGAGATGATTCAGTTGATTAAAACTCTTACCACACTCTGAGCAGTGATACGGCTTCTCTCCTGTGTGAATGCGATGGTGTTGTTGGAGAGTGCTCTGGTGAATAAAACTCTTCCCACACTCTGAACACTGATACGGCTTCTCTCCTGTGTGAATGCGCTGGTGTCTTTTGAGATCACTGTGTCGGGTAAAACTCTTGCCACACTCTGAGCAGTGACATAGCTTCTCTCCCGTGTGAATGCGCTGGTGTATTTTAAGAGTTTTCTGATGACTAAAACTCTTTTTACACTCCAAACAGTAGTAATTTCCCTGTTTGCTGCATTTTTTTGTTTGTATACATGATGCTTTCATGAGGAGGGAGCCAGATGATGCTTGCTCAGTAATAGAACATCTGGATGCCATATTCTTAACCTGTTTCAGGAGCTTAACATTCCTCTTGGTGCAATGTCCTGATGTGTTTACGGAAGCCCAATTAAGCTCTAAATGAAAATGTAGGGGAAGACCTGAAGCAGGGCATCAATCCACTCTGTAACATAAAAAAAACATAAACATAAACATCCATCTAATATGAACATACACCACCAATGAAATGCCCATACTGGGAATTCCACGGCTAAATTTATTTCTCCTTTATAAAAATGACTAGGATTATTCAAATACTGCCACCATCCTGTCCTGTGGATTCTATTTATCTGTATTTTTCACGGAATGTTACTGGATCTTCGACTATACAAGGTCATAAAGCAGCCAAAACATGAATTTTACTACAGGAGTTTTTGTTGTATTTGGTAACATTTCAAGACCTTATTTGCTTCATTAGGTTTTAGGCAAAGTATTGTAATGACAATTTTGGAGCACAATCAATCCTTCAAACCTCTTAAGGAGCTTACACTACACCTGATTCCTTACTCCGGTATTTATTTTTTCTTTAAACACAAAATATAAACAATGATTGGGTGGGAGGCTCCATAAAATGTAAATGAAACTGTATACAATGATGCAAAACATTTAAAAAAATCTACATAATGCAAAGACATGATATTAAATATTAAAACTATGAAATTGTATTTGGATTGTTTTCTGAAAAATTTGCTAATTTTGAATTTGATGCATCTTGGCACAGGTTGTTTTCCGGCACACTGTTGATCTCTTCTTTAACAGCACTGAGGACACTTGGATGACTGTAGTTCTGAAGGGGCAATGGTATCTCTAGATATCTCTTTTGACCTGTTTTTTTTTTCTTTCACAATGCACCAAATGTTGTAGCGGGTCAGCGGTTTGGAGTGCAGGCAGGTCGGTTCAGAACCCAGACTCGTTTACTACGGAGCGACATTCGTGTAATACTTGCTGAAATAAGCCAAACCCTCCCTACAAAAGATGCTGTCTGGATACAGCAAATCCCTGATTTACCATTCTGCATTAATGGAGCTTCCTAGATGTGCAGCTCACCCAGGCCACACACATTAATGCCCCCCTGACATAGCATCACAGACCCTGGATTATCCTGAGATGAACTTTACACTGAAAACGTACTTTTCCTCTGTCTTTTCCTCAAAGTGGTGATGTTCTTTCTGGAACTGTTTGTATCTGGTTTCTTCAGTGGAGTTTAAACATGGGTTTGTGGAGCAGTGATGGCAGATGATGGTTTTGGGAATTGTTTCTGATCCCATGCAGTGACTGCACTCCAGAATCGTGTTGGCTATTTTTAATGAAGTGCCATATAGGGGTCCGAAGATCACAACCATGTAGCGGTTCTGGCTCTTGTCCCCTGCAAACAGAGATTCTCCAAACTTGTGTTTGTGAGCAGTGATATCACCTTTCTGAGAGGATCTTTATACCCAATCATGTTACTGACCTATTACCACTTAACCTCATTAGCTGTGAAGTCTTTTTCCAGCAATTAAATAAAATACACCACACCCTCCCTCTACACAGACCTCCAACACCCACCTGGACAAACCCACCAACTCCTAATCTACCAGGCACTGACCAGAATCGATCTGCTGTTTATCAAACCCAACTAGGAAAACATTCCCAACCACATGTATTGGTCCAGCAGCAGCAGCTCCCATTACTCAGCTCTGGTCTGAATGAAGCTGCTTCTGTCTGTCTAATCTATTTAAACCCATCCGATCTTATTCTCAGAACTCAGATGTGTCTCCAGCTGTGTGTCTCAGAGTGAATGAAGAACACTGAGTGTTAAAGTGTCGGACAGCTTCTTACCTTCAATAGCTCAGCTCTGGTTTCTGGTCCTCCAACAACACCGTCTGAGCGCGGATGAAGCGTGGACTGCTGACCGCAACACGATCTCCCGCTTCTCCACTTTAGAGAAACTTATAGTTACAGCGCCACAACCTGGCCTGGAGCGACTTCACGCTGTTAAATTTAAACTGAATTTTACATTTTTATTGCAGAAATTCTGAAACTCGAAATAGATTGCCCCTTTAACTACCTTCATTTTTAAATAATAATATTAGTGAGTTTTTTTTAATCATCTTTAGCTTCTTATTATTGTTCATTTGTTCTGTTTTCGTTCATTCATCACTGCAAACAAACATTCAACTGAAAAACAAACCGAATTTGCTGGCTTAAAATTTAGAGCTGAACTGATTGTGACATGTTATTAAAAGAGAGATTTTTAAAGTCTTGAATGTATTTAAAATTAGGTTTCTGGACAAAACCTTATACGCAAACTATCATAAGGCATAAAGTATGTACTTTATAGGTTATTTAAAACATGCAGTTTGCTTCTAAAGCAGTAACTTTAATCTGCAACATAAGCATCTCATTTGTGTGTCCTATTATTAAATTGCATGTTCCAGATGGTATTTCAAGCAGGCCCTTCTGTCTAAGGCACTAAGCTTGTCATGGTTCCGAAGACAACCAAGACACTCAAAAAGTAGGATGTATATGTTGGGTTTTACCAAAGAAACTTTCAGAGAATTTACCCTTCCAGGAAAATCTTTAAAAGTGAGCTCCACTGAGTTGGCAGCTTGATGTGGAGAAGGTGGATGTTACAACAGGTAACCTTAAACACGTTCTTCTTCACCCTGATGTTTCTCTAGAGTACCTATTATTTCAGCAAGGCCACAGGGATCAACAACTGTCTCATTATATGCATCATGAACACATAATAGAACACATGACATTTGTTAGTTAGGTTGGTATTCATTTTTATTTTTGAGATATTTGCTTTTCTCCCTTTTTTACACACTATTGCACTACTTTACAATATCACGCTTTAGGTTGGCGGAGGTAATAGAAAAACACAATAACAACCACAGATCCACAGTTCTGTGTTCATTGTAGTTTAAATCAAGTCCAGAAAACTCCTCAGTTATCGTCCTAGATCTTTCTCTGTGCTGAGAAAAGCTGATGAGCCGAGTTACAGTCTTACACCAATGAAGAGAAACACAGTCCGGTGTTAGTGGGCTCTAATGTTAGCTAGGTATAGCTAGCCAAGCTAGCTAACATTGGCTCCCACTGGCTAACACCAAACCAGGCCTTTGTGGAGACCCTAGACTAGACTGTGGGTTTTATAGGGTGCTTCTTGTTATGATCCCGCATCTTTATGTTTCTGTTGTTAGCTATTTTCTGTGGTGTCCAGAAAGTGAATGTAGGTAGCCTGGGCTCCACCTTAGCTAGGTAGCTAGCTATCTGCGTCAGCCCCCTCCTGACTAACAAGCCTGACAATTGAAATATAAAGACGTGGCTTCATAGCAAGAAAAAAACTAAAATCCCCTCAGACTATATAGAGTATCTGCAATGGGCCAGCTAGGTTCATAAGCTAGCTAACATTAGAGCCCAGTGGAACCAAACTTGGTTTTTCCTCATTGGTGTAAGAACTGTAGCTCAAAATTTTGCACATGGCAAACTGAAATTGAATAAAAGGAGAAATGTAAAATGTACACATCAAAAAGACAAATGTGCACATCTGAAAATGGAACTGAATAACCCAGGACCCCAAAATTACTCAGGTAACTCACTATGGATTTGCACTTCCAAATGACATTCAAAAGCTGACGTTCATTTTCAAATCACAATTACAAATACAGAACACCTAGGCTTAAATCTATCTCCATATAGAAACAACATTACTTGCAGACTTTCTACTCCTTGAATGTGGTGTGGTGTTACTTTCATTACTGCCCAATTTCACCAGTGCTCTTAGGGCACTTGTGTATTGTCATGGTCTTTAAATGTCTGAAGCTCTTCCCACACTCTGAGCAGTAATAGGGTTTCTCTCCTGTGTGAATGCGCTGGTGTTGTTGGAGAATACTCAGGCGATTAAAACTCTTTCCACAGTCTGAGCACTGAAACGGTTTTTGTCCAGTGTGAATGCGCTGGTGTTGTTGGAGATTACTCTGTTGAGTAAAACCCTTTCCACACTCTGAGCAGAGATACGGTTTCTCTCCGGTGTGAACGCGCTGGTGTCGATGGAGAGAACCCTGCTGGTTAAACCTCTTCCCACACTCTGAGCAGTGAAACGGTTTTTGTCCTGTGTGAATCCGCTGGTGTGTTTTGAGATGACTTAGAATATTAAACCCTTTTCCACAGTCTGAGCAGTAATATGGTTTAATTCCTGTGTGAACACGCTGGTGATGTTGAAGTGAGAGCTGATGATTAAAGCTCTTCCCACACTCTGAACAGTGAAACGGCTTTGCTCTTGTGTGGATCAGTCGGTGTTGTTGGAGAGTACTTTGACGATTGAAACTTTTCCCACACTCTGAGCACTGATACGGCTTCTCTCCGGTGTGAATGCGCTGGTGTTGTTGGAGGTGACTCTGATGGTTAAAACTCATCCCACACTCTGAGCAGTGATGCGGCTTCTCTCCGGTGTGAATGCGCCAGTGTTGTTGGAGATGGCTCTGGCATTTAAAAGTCTTTTCACACTCTGAGCACTGATACGGCTTCTCTCCGGTGTGAATGCGCTGGTGTTGCTGGAGAGAGTTCTTACGATTAAAACTCTTGCCACACTCTGAACAGTGAAACGGCTTCTCTCCTGTGTGAATGCGCTGGTGTTGTTGGAGGGAAGTCTCATGATTAAAACTCCTCCCACACACCGAGCACTGATACGGCTTCTCTCCTGTGTGAATGCGCTGGTGTCTTTTGAGAGCGCTCTGTCGAGAAAAACTCCTTCCACACTCCAAGCAGTAGTGGTTTCTTTCCTTGCTGCTTTTTTTTGTTTGACTGCGAGACGTGTTCATGTGGAGGGTTTCAGACTTTTGCTGAGTACCTAGGGGTCTTCTGGAAGCCATATTCTCATATTTACTCTGCTCCAGCAGCACAATATCTCCTCTTGGTGAAATGTCCTGACTTGTTAACGGAAGCACATTTAAGCAGGGTAGGGATAGGCAGGAGAACACTTAAAACAGGACATCATTCCTGGAAGAAGAAAAAAGAAAATTTGAAGTACAGTGCAACAACAAAACAAAAAGAGTTCAAATCATAAATGGACCACCTGGACAACCTGGCACAAAGTGTAGAGAAGGAATCCAATTTTACCTGAACTTTACCTGATCATGTAATTACTCAAACTCTTCAAACAGACAGACTGGAAACTCCAGGGGTGAATGGAACTGCTCCATGGGAAAATGACACCCACCATCACGTCCTGAGGTTAACAATATTACACAGTTAGTATTCCAGCTACTGAGTGGACCCTTATCATAACACCCCAGCAGAGCTAATCAGACCATCACCATATAATTATAGTCCCAGCAAGAGGGGAAGCAAAACACGGTGTGGAGCTGTACTAGGCTAGCATGCTAGGCTAGCGAGAAACTGCACAAACCTCCAAGTCTCTTGGTCTCCAAAGCAAGATCATTTTCCAACAATAACAGTACTGGATGAAGCGATTTAGGTAATGGGCTGTGTAGCCCATTGATCCAACTGGACCAGAGATGGTTCTGGTAAGAACAGAGGAGGAGGTCTGGGTGTATACACAAACAGCAACTGGTGCACAAACACTGACCTGGGCTGGTCTGATATCATCTCTCTGCTTTTAAAGCCAGCATACAGATCTGCCATCCACATGGTCTAAGACATTGGGGTGAGGCCGGAGGGAGCTTCTGAGCAGCTCCAGGACTGTTTCAATAGGATGACACAGGCAGGTTGGAACTAAAGATATGCATCAGAGGTGCCGAAGCAGCCTACAAGCAGAGACTTGAGGCAGTCTCTGCTTGTAAGCAGCCTCTGTGCAGCCTCTGTGCGAAAATCACAATTGGCACAAAATGGTTCAGAGAACCCTGTAGTGCATAGCAAGTTATATGTCACATCACACACCAAAACAATAACACCAACCTAACCAAACGGCAGATCCCTGCTTGGAGAGCAGCCCAACTGTTTTGTTTTGATTGGCTGCCATGTGGAAAGGAGACCAAAGTCTACCATGACCACCGCTTTCGTTCCAGAAACCAACAGCCAGACTCATTTTACAGCCTACTGATGTTATATGCACACTCCGAAAAGATCAACATAGCTGTCTTTAGAGACCGTGCTGTAGAACTGGTAAAAGTATTTACCAAGACCTTAAAACAACTCGCCATCATGGTGCACTATCCCTACCTGTTTAAAGACTTCCACCGTAGTGCCAGTTCCAAACCAGGCTGCAGTAACCTGCCTGAATGATTATCAGTGGTTATGACACCTCTAATCATGAAGTGCCTGGAAAGACTGGTCCTCAGGTTCATCAAGGCTGCCTACCCATCCACTCTAGACCCTCACCAGTATACATACACTCAGGGTCAGGGGATGATGCCATTTCGACTGCTCTCCAGACTGTACTGCTCCACCTGTAACAGCGAACCGTGGATTATAGCTCTGTTTTAATACCATCATACCCAGCAGACATGATGACAGACCTAGGCCTCCAGCGTAACATCTGCCTAATGGACTTTTTAACAAACTGCCACAATCAGTCAGGATAGACCCCCACCACTCAATATAGGAGTTCTGTAAGACTGTGTGTGGAGCCACATCCTCTACTCTCGGTACACAGAAGACTGCATATCGTACAGCTATCGTAATTACATACACTCTTACTTTTTTAGGTTATATAACTTATTATCTCATTATAATATTATTACATTAATATACATACATACATACATACATATACACATACATATATATATATATATATATATACACACTGCTCTAAAAAATAAAGGGAACACTTTGAAAACACATCAGATCTCAATGGGAAAAAAAACATGCAGAATATCTTTCCTCATATAGACTGGGTAATGTGTTAGGAATGAAAGGATGCCACATCATTTGATGGAAATGAAAATGATCACCCTACAGAGGGTTGGATTCAAAGACACCCTGAAAATCAAAGTGAAGAAATGATGTAGCAGTCTCGTCCATTTAACCCAAATTCCACTGCAGCAACTCAAAATGGTACTCAGTAGTTTGTATGGCCTCCACATGCTCCTAATGAGACGATGGATGGTGTCCTGGGGATCTCCTCCCAGATCTGGACCAGGGCATCACTGAGCTTCCTGGACCAGGTCTGAAAGTGCGAACCTGGGTGGAGCGGATGGACCGAAAACATTAATGTCCCAAAGGGACAGATTTAGGTTCCAGGTGAGGCCCGGTGGTGCCCAGGCAATGGTTATCATCAGTTCCTTCCTTCTCCAAGAACTGCATGCATACTCTCCGCCACATGAGCCGGGCATTGTTGTGCACAGGAGAGAACACAGGACCCACTGCCACCAGAGTAGGGGTCTCGGACAGATGGTGTCCAGGGATTATTATTCCTAGTATACATAAATAGCAGAGTCAGGGTGACCGTTGTCCTAGCCTGTAGAGGTCTGTGCGTCCCTCCAGGGATATTTGGCCATCCCCAGACCATCACTGACCCACCACCCAAACCCAGTCATTGCTGAATGACGTTTACAGGCGGTGCCAGAACATTTCTCCACGGCGTCTCCAGAGCCTGTCAAGTCTGTCACATGTTGCTCAGGTAAAACCCTGCTCTCATTTATGTTGAAAAGCACATAGGCGCCTGTGGCGGATATGCCAATTCCTGGGTGTTCTGTCGCAAATGACCAGAACAGCTCTACGGTGCTGCACAGTGAGCACAGGACCCACTACTGGAGGACGTCGGGCCCTCAGACCGCCCTCATGAGGCCTGTTTCTGATTGTTTGGTCAGACCACAATTCACAGCAGTAGGGCTCTGGCAGTGCTCATTTTGTGTTCCTCCTTGCACAAAGGGAATCAGATACCGGTCCCTGCTGAGGGGTTTAAGGACCTTTTATACCGGCCTTGTCCAGCTCCTCCTTAGAGGTAACTGCCTGTCTCCTGGAATTCTCCAACCGCACTCTTAAGACTGTGCTGGGAGGACACAGAAAACCTTGTGGCAATGGCACATATTGATGTGCCATCCTGCAGTAGTTGGACTACCTGTGCAACCTCTGTAGGGTCCAGGTACTGCACCATGGTACTAGGAGTTACGCTGACCCAAGTCAACTGCAGAACTAGTGAAGAATCAGTGGGAAAAGATGAGGGGGGACAATATGTCAATTGGCTCGTCCTTTTAAACCAGTCCTGTTTTGGGGGATGTCTCATTGTTGCTCCTCTACTGCACCTGTTGTTAATTTCATTAACACCAAAGCAGCTGAAGCTGATTAACAACCCTCCCTACTACTTAACTGACCAGATCAATATCCGTAGTATAGTTGATGCTATACTCTGATTAAAAAGTGTTCCCTTTATTTTTTTGAGCAGTGTATTTAACATATTTCTGATCTCTCATATTTAATAAAAAGCATTTTGAAATAATGATAATAATTATTATAATAATATTCGTTGGTTTGATATGATATCAATGGGTTTGTCATAGTAAAGGGGGTGGTCCACGGTGCTCCTCCTTCTTGTGTTGGGACCAATTATACTTGCTTCTTAGAATGTCTCACCATATTAATAGGTAGTTCCCTACATACAACTCCAGGCAGCATCTTTTAATTGATTAAACTACCCAATAAAAATGTAAGCAGCATTAAAACTGTGATGCTAAAGTCCTAACCAAACCCATTGATGTATCTAACTTGGTAAATAAATCAGAATCGATCTGCTCTGTTTATTAAACCCAACTAGGAAAACATTCCCAACCACATATTCTAATCCAGCAGCAGCAGCTCCCATTACTCAGCTCTGGTCTGAATGAAGCTGCTTCTGTCTGTCTAATTTATTTAAACCCATCCGATCTTATTCTCAGAACGCAGATGTGTCTCCAGCTGTGTGTCTCAGAGTGAATGAAGAACACAGTGTTAAAGTGTCGGACAGCTTCCTACCTTCAACAGTTCAGATCTGGTTTCTGCTCCTCCAACAACACTGTCTGAGCGCGGAGGAGGCGTGGACTCCTGACCATAACACGATCTCCTGCTTCTCCACTTTAGAGCAGTTGGAGAAAGTTATAGATACAGAATTAGCGCCACCACCTGGCCTGGAGCGGCTTCACGCTCCAGAAAAAAAATAACGTACGTCAAAACACAAGATCAATCACGCTGGTGGGTCACTCATTCAGTCCATTATAACAGTTGATTATTATAACACTGACTAATTATTAGGTGTTATTAGGTATATATATATATATATATATATATATATATATATATATATATATATATATATATATATATATATATATATATATATATATACCTGCATGCAAGACCTTCTTGATTGAATGACATATGTCAATATCTGAAATGTCAGTCATTTAGCCAGGAATTGTAAAGCAGCCATCAAATTTAGTGAATGTGGCAGCAATGCTCATGTCTTAGCCCTGCATCCAGTATCATAGGGTTAAGAAACACTGATCTAAATGTAGGTGATGTGTCTGATGTATTTGAAATGAACTTTTTAATAAATCATAAACATTCACGTAGGATGAGAGGGCACCAAAATAAATTCTGAAAATATTTTTTGGAACTAAACAGGTAACAGAGTCTAGCTTATGTTATCTTTTATCTTTCATCTTCTAAGCTGCTTATACTACTGCATCTTTAATTGGTGTCACACTGCACACTATACAAGAGTGAATAAAGTAAAATAGATTTTACAGTTTAATATGAAAAATGTTTTTCAGGACAACAGGAACATTAAAATATTAAAAGAACAAAAAAGAAAATGAAAAATCTTAAGGGATCAATACATTGGCAAAAACATACATAGCAGTACACACAAAGGCTTAACTAGGGTTAAAGAATGAACAAAAAAATATATATTGCTGAGGGATAAAAAGTTAGAGAGAACTGTTAAGTGTCTTCTCCACCTAACACAGTCTTGGTCAAAACTACTATACCATTAGGCAATGTCTATGTAAACGACACAATCTACATTGAGAACTACACACCAATACTGAGACTATTATTATTTACCCTCGGCTTGATTCAAGAACAAACAGTGTCACTGTAGTGATTTAGTCAACAAAGTGTACAGTAGTGTTTAAAATAATAGCAGTCCAATAGGACTAACCAGTTTAATCACTGTTAATAAATTATATATTATAATAAATTATAATCACTGTATAAATTATATTACCCCATGACAAACAATTTTACCAGTTGGTGCAGTAGATTATTAGAAAACCAACAGACTCAGCATTCATGATATGCATGCTCTTGAGTCTGTGTATTTGAATAATTTATTGAAAGGGGTGTGTTCAAAATAATAGCAGTGTGGAGTTCAATTAGTGAGGTCAATCATTCTGTGAGGAAGCAGGTGTGAAACAGATGGCCCTTATTTAAGGCTGAAGCCAGCACTTATTGTACATGCATTTCTCCTTGAAAGCTTGAGAAATATGGGTCGCTCAAAACACTGCTCAGAACAGCGTGCTTTGATTAAAAAGTTGATTGGAGAAGGTAAAACTTATAGAGACGTGCAGACAGCGACAGGCTGATCTCCAATGCTTTAAAATGGAAAGCAAAACCAGAGAGACGTGGAGGAAACCGGAAGACTACCATTCGAATACATAGAAGAATAGCCAGACTGGCAAAGGCTCAGCCAATGATCAGCTCCAGGATGATCAAAGACAGTCTCACGTTACCTGTGAGTACTGTGACAGTTAGAAGACTAAGTGAAGCTAATCTATTAGCAAGAAGTCCCAGCAAAGTCCCACTGTTAAAAAAAAAGACCTTCTGAAGCAGATACAATTTGCCAAAGAACACATCAACTGCCCTAAAGAGAAATGGAGAAACATTTTGTGGACTGATGAAAATAAAACTGTTTTTTTTTTTTTTTTTGGTCCAAGGGCCACAGACTCTGAATTCAAGCCACAGCACACTCTGAAGACAGTGAAGCATTGAGGTGCAATCATCATAATATGGGCATGTATCTCTTACTATGGTTCCGGGCCTGTTTACCGTATACCAGGGATCATGGACCAGTTTGCATATATCAGAATACCTGAAGAGGTCATGCTGCCTTACTCTAAAGAGAAAACGCCCTTGACATGTGTTTTTCAACAAGACAACAACCCTAAACACACCAGTAAACCAGCAAAACCTTGGTTCCAGTCCAACAAAATTGAGGTTATGGAGTGGCCAGCCCAATCCCCGGACCTTAATCCAATAGAAAACTTGTGGGGTGACATCAAAAATGCTGTTTCTGAGGCAAAACCATGAAATGCAAATGAACTGTGGGATGTAGTTAAAGCATCCTGGGCTGGAATACCAGTTGACAAGTACCAGAAGTTGGTAGACTTTATGCAACACAGATGTGAAGCAGTTCTAAAAAACTGTGGTTATACAACTAAATATTAGGTTAGTGATCCACAGGAATGATAAATCTTAAAAAAAAAAAAAAGAGTACATATTTTGAGTTTGTAAAGACAAATGATGACACTGCTATTTTTTGAACAGCCCAATATTCATTTTTTATTATTTTCTGTAAAGTAGTTAAAAATTATAGACATTCCTCTTCATGTTTTGACTTAGAAAACCGTGTGCAATGTTCCCAATGCATGGACATAAAAACTATTATAAAACTTTTGTGATTAACTGATGTTTTAAAACACACTGCTATTATTTTGAACACAACTGTACCTCAAGCACATCCTCATGATGTCAGACAGAGTCTTAAGGAGGCCAAAGGCCTTGAACATCCCTATATGTTTACTATACTCACCTTTTACCCGACGACAGATACACAGTTGCAACTTCTCTATCATGGATTTATGTCATGCTTGCTGGAATAGACTGTTAACACATCCTCAAGCAACTATCACATAGTGGCATTAGTAAAAGTGTGTTTGAAGTCTCTGAAATCAGGAATGTTCATGAGTTGTAGTGCGGACTGTATGTGACTTTATGCCACTTATATCAGGGATATCAGGTAACCAGTATGTCACTCATACAGCCTGATATCTTGAGGTCCTTCATAATACTTTACAAACTGGAACTGTCTGCAACACCACTGTCGCAATCTGTAGGATCATATTTCTAAGGATGGATCGCTGGTCCCTTTGAGCAAGGCCCCTAACCCCCACCTGCTCCAGACTTCAGGGCTGGAAGCACCATTGCCTGCAGACCCTTACTCTTAAAATGTATTAGGGTTATAGTCATTACTGCCACTTTCACCGTAGCTGTTATTGCACTTGTGCATCATCATAGTATGTGAATACCTGAAACTCTTCCCACACTCGGAGCAACTATAGGGCTTCGCTCCTGTGTGGATGCGCTGGTGCCTAAGGAGATTACTCTGGTGGGTGAAACTCCTCCCACACTCTGAGCAGCGATACGGCTTCTCTCCGGTGTGAATGCGCTGGTGTTCTTGGAGAGAACTCTGTAAAATAAAACTCCTCCCGCACTCTGAGCACTGAAACGGCTTCTCTCCGGTGTGAATGCGCTGGTGTTGCTGGAGAGTACTCAGACGAGTGAAACTCTTCCCGCACTCTGTGCAGTGATACGGCTTCTCTCCGGTGTGAACACGCTGGTGTCGATGGAGACAGCTCTGTTGAGCAAAGCTCTTCCCACACTCTGAGCAGCGATACGGCTTCTCTCCTGTGTGAGTGCGCTGGTGTTGCAGGAGATGACTTTGCTGAATAAAACTCTTCCCGCACTCTGAGCAGAGATACGGCTTCTCTCCTGTGTGGATGCGCTGGTGTTCCTGGAAAGGACCCTGATGAGTGAAACTCTTCCCACACTCTGAGCAGTGATACGGTTTCTCTCCCGTGTGAATGCGCCGGTGTCGATGGAGACAGCTCTGCTGAACAAAGCTCTTCCCACACTCTAAGCAGTAGTAAGGCTTCTCCCCGGTGTGGATGCGTTGGTGTTGATGAAGGTGACCCTGCTGAGTAAAGCTCTTCCCGCACTCTGAGCAGCGATATGGCTTCTCTCCGGTGTGAATGCGCTGATGTTCTTGGAAATGACTATGATGACTAAAACTCTTCCCACATTCTGAGCAGTGATACGGCTTCTCTCCTGTATGAATGCACTGGTGTTGTTGGAAATGACTCTGGTGATAAAAACTCTTCTCACACTCCGAGCAGCTGTAAGGCCTCTCACCTGTGTGAATGCGCTGGTGTCGAAGGAGATGACTCTGCTGATTAAAGCTCCTCCCACACTCTGAGCAGTGATACGGCCTCTCTCCTGTGTGAATACGCCGGTGTTGTTGGAGATGGCTTTGGCGGTTAAATCTGTTTCCACAGTCTGAGCAGCGATAGGGCTTCTCTCCGGTGTGAATTCGCTGGTGTGCTTTGAGGTTACTCTGTAGAGTAAAACTCTTCCCACACTCCAAACAGTAGAGACTGTGTCTCTGTGTATGACTGAGAGATGTGTTCACGTGGAGGGTATCAGGTGATGCTTGCTGCATGCCGGATGCCATATTCTTACATTAATCTGTTTCAGTAGGTCGACATTCCCAATGGTGTGATCTCCTGACATGTGTAAGGAAGCACATTTATCCTGGGTAGGACTGTGCAGGAAAAGGCTTGAAGGACATCAGTTCTGGAAGTAGACAAAAGAAAATGAATGCAGTATGCAACGCAACCAAAGTCCTCTAATCCCGGCCATCAATCAGCAGAAAGTGTAAAGAAAGAGAAGACTTCCTCATATGGGGAAAACCATAAACGTCACAGACAGTGATTTCTGGAATTCCTGAGCCTATGTAGTGATGTCCAGTACAGAATCGTGCCCGTTTTTTATCCAGTGCTGCCTGAGGGCCTGAAGATCACAAGCATCCATTACTGACGCTCTCCACTGTCCTGTGCACCAGTAACTTAATTTTACATTAAGGACCTATTTCCTAAAATTCTTCCACAATTTTTAGATGCAGTTTGGTGAACCCCTGCCCGTCTTTGCTTCTGAGTGACTTCTCTGAAGTGCTCTTTTTATGCCCAGTCATGTGACTTAGTTTGAACTGGCTCCTCCGTTTTTATTAGTACTACTAACTTTTCCAGCCTTGTGCTTCCCCGTCCCATGTTGTTTGAGATGTGTTGCTCCGAATGTGTTAATAATGTTCATGAAACACTAAACTGTCCTCTCTTTCCACATCTGATTTGTGTTCTATGCTGACTAAAATATGGTTTTATGAGATTACTAAATCACTGCATTCTTTTTTTATTTACATTATTCACATTTCACACAGTGGGCGTTTTGGAGAACAGAACCACATTAGATAAACCAACAACCACAAAGTCTTGATCTAAAGAACATGTATTGATGTGTTTGATGTTTCTGGAACTAACTTGGTAAATAAATCAGAATCGATCTGCAGGAGGATATTAGACCTAGTATTCATTCACAGAACATGTATTCAGTCAGCCTGGCTCTCACATGGTGTTGCTGTTTACTGTGCGTATTAAATTAACTGAGAATAAAAATCTAAAGTTTTACCTCAGTTTATTTCACTGTTATAAGCAGGGCTAACACTGGCTAGCTAAGATATCAGTAAATGTTTCCCTCAGGCAGACAGCCTTCAGATGTGGGGCACATCTGGCAAAGCTATGAAACTGTTGGTCCACTATCTCTGGCTATCTATCTACTTATTAAACTAGCAAACATGACCGAGACAGTTAACTACATGTACATTACTTTACCTCTGTCTTTCTGCTGTCTAGTGTTCTCTTCTCCCCTTCACTCCAGAAGGTCTTCATTCTTTCCCACATATTGGCTGACCGCTGCTATGTTGTAGCCTCCACCTCCACAGGCAGGCAAGCCTAACTAGAGCGTGGGGAGGGGAGTTTGGTGTGCCATGGTAATGCCGCACTGCGCACACGTCCCAGAATACACTGGGGATTATATTACTAGACTGGGAATGTATGATGGTGTGCATTGTGCTATTTGTAAATAACAGTATAAAAGTAGAACAGTGAAAGTAAGAATTATAATTTTCCCTCGAATGGGGCGCCCCTGTGGATGGACCGCGCCCCCTGGCATTCGCCTATACACCATATGCCCATCAGACCCTTTTCTCGGATGTGTCTCCAGCTGTGTCTCAGAGTGAATGAAGAGCAGTGAGTGTTAAAGTGTCGGACAGCTTCCTACCTTCAATAGTTCAGCTCTGTTTTCTGGTCCTCCAACAACACTGTGCGAGGGGGCGTGGACTGCTAACCACAACACGATCTCTTGCTTCTCCACTTTAGTGCAGTTGGAGAAAGTTATAGATACAGAATTAGCGCCCCCACCTGGCCTGGGTGGGGGACAGTCACTCCAGTAAGGTGATAGCAGCGCCCTAAATCCAGAAATGGAGCGAATATAGAAGCACCCCAGGGCGTACTGTAGTAATAAGCCACATTTACTTAATGTGTAATTAGTTTGATAGGCCACAAGTTAATGGGCGGACTAGTTTTGTTACTACCAATAATACAAATAAAATAAACAAATAAAAATATTTGAACCGAGATAAATGCTGCTTCTGTAGTGAAAATCCTACAGATGTTTGTCTCTTTATAGAGCATGGTGGAGCAGTAATTCCAGACAGTTTATTCCCAAAAAAAGGATTGCAAGTAAAGTTTACAACATTCTGACTATGATCAAACTTTAGAAATGAGTGCAAAACACCTAATCATAATTCGTGATGTGATATACCCCAAACACTAAAGAGAAGGCACACAATTTCAAAATGAAAATAGATTAAATAAAATGCAAAAAATATATGACCACAGGAACATACATTTTTATTAACGAACAAAGACAGAAGAAAGTGAGAATCTCTGAAATGAACACATTTAAAAAAACAAACATAACATCCTACACAACAGTTAACACACACACACACACACACACACACACACACACACTACACCCACACAGACACACACTATACACACACACACACACACACACACACACACACACACACACAAGATCATCAATCAACAACTCTGTAGGTTGAAACAAGGAGGGGGAAAGAGAACATGTTGGAGAGAAAAGGAAACAGCACAGCGGAGGCTGGGAGCACCCATATCATCCCCAACTAACACAGTCTCGGTCAATATAGCTATACTTTTAGGCATTAAGTCTATATGAGTAGCTCAATCTACATACAGAATTACACACACACTGAAACACACAAATCTAATCTATTACAATATAGATTTGGATTGGTTCAGGGACAAAAATGATCAGTGTCATTACTGTGATTCAGTCTCAACAATAGTGTCCCCAAAGCACATGTCACCAAGAGTCTCTCTCTCTCTCTTTCTCTCTCTCTCTTTCTTAGTGAGGTCCAAGACCATATGTTCATTCAGTTCTACAATGTTGGAGATTCCCAGTTCCACCTCCTGTGTAATGGGCCGACACTTTGTCTGGTAGAATAGATAGAAGATGGGCATACAAGTACTTATCATGTCACCACATCCTTCTTATGGAACTACCACTCTCCAGGAGTCATAATGTGACATCAGTAGATGTGCTTAGTCTCTGAAATTAGGAATGTTCATAAGTTGAAGTCTGGACTGTATGCGACCTCATGCTGTGTGGATCAGGCATGTTTAGGCTATACAGAGGAAAGGTTAGTCCTTCAGGTTACATTGTCTCTATTACTTAGTAGTTCATTCTGCCCAGCACTGCAAAAACTTCACTGCTGCAGGCTTCAGCATCGTATCTCCTTCACAGTAGCATTAACATTAACTAGTTAATGTGTAAAAAACAATGGTCCTAAGGAGGGACACGGAACAAACTTTACAACTTCCACCATTCCAACAGAAATACTAGACTAAAATAGAAAGTGAAAGTGAAAGACTTGGTATCCTTTGATGTGAAGATTCCTGACGTTTATCTCTGTATAGACTTTATCACATCTTTATTATCATTAGTGAAAATATATTTTAGTTCATGCCCATGTATTTACAAAGCTGGTCCAGCTGGGAGCACTGTTGCCTGCAGACCCTTACTCCTGGAATGTATTAAGGCTACATTCACTGCCGCCATCTCCACCACTGCTCCTAGTGCACTTGTGTATTGTCATGGTCTTTGAATGCCTGAAACTCCTCCCACACTCTGAGCAGTAGTATGGCTTCTCTCCTGTGTGAATGCGCTGGTGTCGCTGGAGAGAACTCTGCAAGGTGAAACTCTTCCCACACTCGGAGCAGTAATACGGTTTCTCCCCCGTGTGCATGTGCTGGTGTTGTCGGAGATGACTCTGACGGGTAAAGCCCTTCCCACACTCTGAACACTGGTACGGCTTCTCTCCTGTGTGAACGAGCTTGTGTCGATGGAGACAACTGAGTTGAGTAAAGCTCTTCCCGCACTCTGAGCAGTGATACGGCTTCTCTCCGGTGTGAATTCGCTGGTGCTGACGGAAATGACCCTGCTGAGTGAAATTTTTCCCGCACTCTGAGCAGTGATACGGCTTCTCCCCTGTGTGGATGCGAAGGTGTTCCTGGAAAGGACTCTTATGAGTAAAACTCTTCCCACACTCTAAGCACTGGTACGGCTTCTCACCTGTGTGAATGCGCTGGTGGTGTTGGAGATTACTCAGGTAATTAAAACTCCTCCCGCACTCTGAACAGAGATACGGCTTCTCTCCTTTGTGGATGCGCTCGTGTTGTTGGAAATGACTCAGTTGATTAAAACTTTTCCCACACTCCAAGCAGTGATACGGTTTCTCTCTTGTGTGAATGCGCACATGTCGATGAAGAGTACTCTGTTGATTAAAACTCTTTCCACACTCCAAGCACTGATACGGCTTCTCTCCGGTGTGGATGCGCTGGTGTTGCTGAAGATGGCTCTGTCGATTAAAACTGTTCCCGCACTCTGAGCAGTGATACGGCTTCTCTCTTTTGCGAATGCGCTGGTGTGTTTTGAGATGACCCTGCTGAGTAAAACTTTTTCCACTCTCCAAACAGTGATATTGATTTTCCTCCTTAATTTGTTTCTGTGTTTGACTGTGAGATGTGTTCATGTTTGGAATACCAGACGATGCTTGCTGCATCCCGTAATGACTTGTGGATGCCATATTTATACATTAATCTGTTTAGTAGCTGAACACTCCTCTTGGTGGAATATCCTGACGTGTGTAAGGAAGAACATCTACCATGGGTAGAGATGTACAGGAGAAGACTTGAAGCAGGGCATCATCTCTGGAAGAAAACAAAAAAAATTAACCCAGTCATGAATTCCCCACTAATATCAGCAAAAAAAGTGTAAATAAAAGTTTTTACTTGACATGGAAAACACATTGGCCAAATTCTTAAAATTACTCTTCAAGCAGACATATGAACTCACCTAAGCTGTGGCATCAAGATGAAAATGCCAGTTTTAGGGCTAAGCCAAATTTTTCCCATGAAAAAAAATTACTTGTGATTATTCATAAGCGACCACCATCACATCTGTGGTAATGCCAAACTTCATGAGTTTTAACTTTTATACATTTCCCCCCCAGCAAGAAGGCCCTGGGTTTGATTTCTCGGCTGGGTGTCCGGGATCCTTTGTGTAGAGATATCGAGATACAAGTTCTCTCCTTGTTAGCATGGGTTTCTTCCCACAGTCCAAATATAGTCCCTAGATGTGAGTGTGCGATGTTAATGTGTGTCTGCACTGGTTCTGGCACCACCTTCTCAGGCCCCCAACCCAGGAGGGTATGTAGTTTAGAAGATTCGTTTATTTTTGTTATAATAATTTTTTAAAACAACAACAACAAAAAAACCTGTTTATATAACTTTATTTTGAATAGTCCATGATTAACTTATCTGAATCCATCTTGAAAATACTGTTGATAAATTACCTAATCAGGGCAAAATCTAACCCAAATGTCATCCCAAGACCTAAGTTTGGCATTACAACATGAATCAGAGTTCTTACAAGACATCATACTGGAAGGCCTCTGCGTCCACTGTGGGTAGTAATGCCTTCTATGACATATTCCCAGTGGACGCTTGACATAGTGGATCGAGGAATGTTACATGCCCAAGCAATGTCGGAAACAGAATGTCCCATCCACTGGCACCCACCATCACCTCATTGGAGCTCCAGTAATACATGCTGAATTTAGAATTAAGAATTCTAGAATTTCCCTCTGGGATGAATAAAGTATCTATCTATCTATCTATCTATCTATCTATCTATCTATCTCACTGCCCTGCTCAGGGAGGAGTCTTGCTTCATATTCTTCTAGAATGCTCTTCTACATTCATTACAGATACACCTTCAATATGGCATCGCTTCTTTTACACATTTTTTATAAGTGAGTGATTGATAAGATCTGCTTTATGTGTTCAAACTGACAGTGGAGTAAATAGTCATGTACATAAAGGATCATCTCTACAGTTAGTCTGAAAATGAAGGAGCGGACTTAATAACATTAACACACAAAAAAACAGAAGCACATCAGAAAAACCAACACTCACAAAGTCTTGATCTAAAGAACATGTATTTGATGTGTTTGATGTATCTGGAACTTACTTGGTAAATAAATCAGAATCGATCTGCTCTGTTTATCAAACCCAACTAGGAAAACATTCCCAACCACATATTCTGGTCCAGCAGCAGCAGCAGCTCCCATTACTCAGCTCTGGTCTGAATGAAGCTGCTTCTGTCTGTCTAATCTATTTAAACCCATCAGATCTTATTCTCAGAACTCAGATGTGTCTCCAGCTGTGTGTCTCAGAGTGAATGAAGAGCAGTGAGTGTTAAAGTGTCGGACAGCTTCCTACCTTCAATAGTTCAGCTCTGGTTTCTGGTCCTCCAACAACACTGTCTGAGCGCAGAGCTGCGGACTCCTGACCACAATACAATCATCTGCTTCTCCACTTTAGTGCAACAGGAGAAGGTTATACTTAGAGAACTAGTGCCACCACCTGGCCTGGAGCGGCATAATGCGGGAACAGGTGGAATGGTCAGTAAGACATTTGATGGAAACTTTACAGAAAATCTATTTCATTGTACATTTACATAGACATTCCTAAAAAATTTACAATGTTAATAATGTAAAATATAGAAAAACAGAAAATGAAGGTAAAAGGTTTTGATATGGTGCTGATATTGTTGGTATTGTATTAGTAATACAATTAATTTACTGATATTCCACAGTAGTGACATATGAGTCTCAACTCTAAAATCTTAATTCCTCTCACAGCACAGAATGACAACACTGCAAAGAAGAAGAAAAAAGTCTCACCTTTCAAAATATTTTACAAATCAGTGAAAATAGAGAAAACAGACGGAACCCCCCCCCCCCCCCCCCCCCCCCCCCCCCTTACTGTATAACTCCTCTGATCTACAATGTGTATTTATAATACAAATCATCTTATATACCATACATAAAGGTTTACTTACTCTGGGTGAAAACAGGTGCATATTCATTCATCTCTTTAGATCCTTAAATTAGCTTTAGCTTTAATACATTTTATATTTCATTTATTTCTTGTTTTTATTTTTACACAAAATACTTTAAAATATGCCTCTATAATTTGCTACGCTATGTGTGGCCTCACTGTGACCGATTCCTTAGATTTATAACATACACAGCAAAATAAAATAAAGTTACTTCTAAAATAGACATAATAGATACAGACTTTTTATGTTCCATTAGGTTTTATAGCATGGCTGTTCATTTCAACCAGCTAAATTGCTAGCCTGTTTTTCCCCAGAGAGAACTGAGAAGCCCTGGTCTTGCTGAAACTTAAAGACTAAAGCAAACTAAAAGCCAGTGTTGGGTAATTTACTGTAGCATGACAAAGACCAGTTCGGGAATACATGAAAAACAGCCATTCGTAATTTCTGTAATACAACGTAGCCTAAAATCTAAAGAAAAGACAAAACCGTGAATTTCCAAGGAATCGTTTTTTATTTAATATGATTTTTTTTCAGGTTTGCAAAACCACAAAATATACATATTTTTTAAAAACCCAAAAAAGACAAAATACAAAAACAAAGGAAAACAGAATCTAGTGGAGGCTGAAACCACCCACAGGTATTTTACACCTAACACCTTTCTTTTAGCATTATGGAAATTACATCAGTAATTCTAAATACACATACAGATTCATCATTACAAATCAAAACTAATATAATGCAGACTTGGACTGGTTGAGTAACATAAATGAACACAGGATCACTGCTGAGATTTATTCAAAAAAATACAATGCACCTCATGTGCATCCTAATAACGTTAGTAAAAGCCACTATCCAAAAGGTCACCTTTTACATAGTTCTATGGTGATGGAGATGAAATGGGTATTATCCTAGATCCTTATCTCCTGTCACAGAATCCTACTCAAGGAATGGTCACTCTCTGCAGATCGTAAAGTACAAAATGTATTAAAAAGAAAAAAAATCTTTATATAAAATGAAAACGGCTTAGCAGACGGTAATTCTATTTCAGACACGTCAAAGCAAATTTATTTGTTCTTACAGTACAACAGTGATTGTATGTGAAAACAGAAACACAGGCACCATGTGCCACCATAAAACATTCGGCTAAATGTAGAATTAACAATTCTATTATCTAGTATCTTTATAGAGCAAATGTGTGTGCCTTGCCATGACCAGAAAAAAAAAATCAAAGAGGCTGAAATAGGGAAACATGGTGGCCATTTGATTGCAGCCCTATAACCAAAGTCTCTTGCAACTAAAGTCTTTACCTACACATTTGTAATTTAATGGTCAGTATCTTGCTGGAAGAATTCAGGACAACAATGTTCCATCCTCCGACAACAATACAGGAAACTCATTTCCATATAAGAAAGGTCCCCGAAACCACACACATCATTATTTTCGGTGAAGCAACAGTGTCCTGGGATTCTGTTCATTAATCTCACCATTTACCAACAAATTTGCTTCGTTACTGAACAGCACACGATAGAGAGAATGAGGGCTTATCTGATTTTGCCGCCTCACCCATTCTGCAAACTCTATTTGACGGTCTCAGTCATCCTTGGTCAGAAAAAGCAGTATCTGAATTTAGAGACAGACCGCGGGTGCTACTGTGTTGGCTCTTAGGCTCTCTGGTCATGTAGCTTTCGGTCTATTGGCGATAGAGCCTGTTTCTCAGAATTTGACAAGAATTTTGGTAACTGCACTGCGGGTAATGGGTGGCATTGGTTAAAATCATCTGGAACGATGAGCACTTCATTCACTGGGAAAGAGGACGATCTATATACGTCACCTGTAAAAGAAATACCCCTGTTCTATCATGAGAGCAAAAAAGTTACATTGGCATGTTTTCTATTGGTGATAGGCTTTACCACTTCAATAAGTCACATACCTTCCCATTTGAAAAAGAACTTGGGTCTAAAATTGGATCACCAACTTCCAAACTGTTTTCATTGTATACGTGTTTACGTTTGAGACATCCTGTACATAAAAAGCACTTAAAGGCTCTAAAAAGATGAATGGAAAGTTCATGAATGAGTTGCAGTCTGGCCTGCTATATAGAACAGGCTTAAGTGGGCCACATTGCGAAGAGGTCATCAGCACATCTCAGATAGCTTGTTCTCCTTCATATTCCTGTCTTTTAACAAAGCTGTTAAAATTTTACTCTTGAAGTCTTAAGCAGTTCTCAACAATAACACTTCAAACACACAGCATACACAAAATGTCTACTGAAGATCAACAGAGAAGACAAAGTTTCACCACATTATGAGCACGTACAAGAAATAAGTGGACCGCGTGCAGCTGAGCAGATGGATAAATATTTCTCTAAACATCCATTATTGCATCAGAAACACTCTACTAGCTTAAATTTATGATCAAATCTGAATATTATGACCACCTACTGAATAGTGTAAATAACCACTTTTGACTCGGATGGTACAACATAGTGGCATGGACTTTATAAGGTGACAGAAGGTATACAGAGGCACTCTGGCCTATCTCAACTGCAGTAAAAGACCAAGGTTGACAGTGAAACTGGACTGAGATAAGGTAAGTTATTAGGCCAGGGAAGGACATCAAAGTCACTGTCGTGCTCCTGAAACCTCTCATGCACCACCCTTCCACGGTGAGGTGGGAATTATCCTTTTGATAGATAACATTATCATCAGGTTAGAAGGTCAACATGTACAGCTGCCAGGTACCTGTTAGCATTCAGAGACTCATGTAGTGGTATTAGAGCCAAGACCATGCGAAGGAAACATCACCCTAGACATGCACACTACAGCTACTACCCTGGGTTCAGCCCACAGATGTCTGTTGGAGGCGGTTCTCATTTGTTTGTCAGTGTATATGCCGCCACCACCCATCCACTTGTAAAAGAAGAGAATGTTCTTCCCCAGTCTTCCAGTATCTAATTATGCTACTCCTGTGCAAACCGTAGGCAACGTTGACAAAGAAAACTGGATAACGTTGGTCCCTTAATCATGCGTCAGCTTCACAGGCCCAAATGCAACAGGGTTCTCTCAGTGGCGTTTGATGTAGAGATTACAGAACTGGTCCACTGTCGCCTAGTAACTGCTTCACATCACTTTTTGCAGTTGTCTATCCTCTTTGGCACCAACAGCCTGTGGGGTACCACTGTTATGCCGGTGGGAGGCACTCACTGAGTAAGAAGTCCATTCTCATTCACACCTCCACAATGGCTGCTCTAAAACTGACACAAAGTTAGGGGTTTGTGAAATTCACCACCTTTTGCCCGGTGCCCCATTTTCATGCCCTTTTAGACATTTAAATTGCGTCCTTTGCCCATGACAATTGTTTGGCAGGTTGTTACAACAGACTTGCTTGCTTATACAGGCATCTGTGAGGTCCTGGGCTGAGTTCATTCCAAAACTGGGATGGTTATGAAGACTGATATATCAGTGTAAACTAAATTACAAAGTAAATAAGTGCATTTTTTTAATTTGGAGCTTTTTGATTTTGAATCTAAAAAGTACCACACCTACTTAGCAGGAGTTGGTTTTCAGCACAGGACTTTAAGTATTATTATATTATTTTTTTTATGATTATTATGTTTTTGAAAGAGAATAACCCAATACATGGATTCCTCTTTAAACCTGTTTAAATCTGGGCTGTTTGCAGAACTGCTCGGCTGGAGCGTGTTAGGCTTACATTCATTCCTGACCATTCCCACCATTACTCCTAGTGCACTTGTGTGTTGTCACAGTTTTTAAATGCCTGAAACTCCGCCCACACTCTGAGCAGTAATACGGCTTCTCTCCCGTGTGAATGCGCTGGTGTTTTTGGAGGTTACTCTGATGATTGAAACTCTTTCCACAGTCTGAGCAGTAATACGGTTTCTCTCCTGTGTGGATGCGCTGGTGTTGTTGGAGCGTACTTGCCTGATTAAAATTCTTTCCACACTCTGAACAGTGGTATGGCTTTTCTCCTGTGTGAGTGCGCTGGTGTTTTTGGAGATTGCTCTGTTGGTTAAAACTCTTCCCACACTCTGAGCAGTAATACGGTTTCTCTCCTGTGTGAATACGTTGGTGTCGTTGGAGAGTAGTCTGTAGAGTAAAACTCTTCCCACACTCTGAACAGTGGTACGGCTTCTCGCCAGTGTGGATGCGCTGGTGAATTCGAAGATGACTCGTTTGATTAAAGCTCTTCCCACACTCTGAGCAGTGATACTGCTTCTCTCCTGTGTGAACGAGCTGGTGTTTATGGAGATTACTCTGTTGATTAAAACTCTTGCCACACTCCAAGCAGTGATACGGCTTTTCTCCTGTGTGAATGCGCTGGTGTGTTTTGAGATGACTCTGATGATTAAAACTTTTCCCGCACTCAGAGCAACGATATGGTTTCTCTCCTGTATGTATGCGCTGGTGTGTTTTTAGACTACTCTGTAAATTAAAACTCTTTCCGCAGTCCAAGCAGTAGTGAGTTTTCTTCTTGCTGCATTTCTCCATTTGCCTTTGTGATGTGTTCTTGTGAAGGGTACCAGAAGACGTTTGCTCAGTACTGCAACGTGTTATGGATGCCATATCTTTATATTTATCCTCTCAGTAGCTTAATAATCCTCTTATTGGAACATCCTGACATCCTTTACAGAAGCACATTTCAGCTGGGTAGTAAACAGCAGGTGACAATTTGAAACAGGACATCATATGTTTCTGGAAAAAGAAAAAAGAATATGTAAAAGTCAACATGCTATGCAACAAAAGCAGTCAGATCCAAATCATGAATGTTACACTTATAACAGCTGAATAAAATCCAAACAGATGTGGTAAGCGAATGGCCAACCAAGCAGATTTCAACCTATATTAAAAAATTCTGAATTTGAACCAAAAAAATGCTTTTAAGGTTAACATGGCTGCTACATGAACACAGCTTGAAAGAGAGAGGAAAAGCAGCCAACGACATGTCAACAGGTGCTTGAGCTGTGAGCAAAAGATGGGTACAGGATCTCCAGTTTGTCAACAAATGCGAAATATAAATATGCTAATATACTACATTTAAAATAAATGCTACCTAAAAAATGCTATTTGTACAGACTGACAATACGGTATCAGCCAACTCCAAATCTACTAAGAAGAAAGCCTTGATGTATGATACAGTGGGTTACAGTATTTAAATAACTGTAAATGTTCCTATGCGGCCAATAAACTGGTCATTCATGTAACAGTCCAGCACTCCGTGCTCTTTGGGTAAATAATAGTTAATTTATTATTAATCATGTCTCTAATTGTATTCTATAATAAATCTTACAATTAGTTGAGAGATCAGCAGACGAGCTCTTCGTCCTGAGCCAGTTCTCCATGCTCGACTTATCATTACTTTCATTATTGCACTTCTTGATGTTGTGAATCAGTGAATTGCTGCTATTTAGTGGTGAAATATTAGTTTATATATAAAATTTGTATATTAGTTTTAAGGTGGACTGGAAAATCTGAATGAGAAGCTGACTGTGTAAAGCCAAATGGGCCATTTTTGCATCTTCTTGTCATTCTTTGGGTTTTAAATGGTGCTTCTTGCTATGAAAATACATTTTTGTGT
Organism: Prochilodus magdalenae; assembly: GCA_024036415.1. Taxonomy (NCBI): domain Eukaryota; kingdom Metazoa; phylum Chordata; class Actinopteri; order Characiformes; family Prochilodontidae; genus Prochilodus; species Prochilodus magdalenae. The sequence continues at coordinate 51,622 of JAMWET010006373.1, read as the reverse complement.
TCTAGATGTTAGATGTTTAATGTGCTGTCCAGTAAAACAAAAAAAAGCTAACCATAGCTAGCTATCTCTGCCTCGTATTTTCATCGGCTTGTCTGAATGAAAAGCCTGACAACCAAGACACAAAGATGTGAGTTTATAGGACGAAAGACGCTAAAAGTTCATTAGCCTACAAAGCGCGTTCACAAAAGGCTAATTTGGGTATCTAATTAAGTGCTAACGGTAGATAGGTTAGCTACTATCTGGCTAGCCAGCTAAAATTAGAGTCCAGGGGCATCATTCTTTCTTCTTCTTCATTGGTGTAAGAATTGTAACACATCTCATCAACTGCTGCTCTTCCCTTTGTCATCACAGGAGAAGCACTAGGACAATAACTCAGCGCTCTGAACTGTATTCACACACCAAGAACCTCAGCCAGTATAGTAGGACCGGCCGCTAAGTCACTACGTCACGGCTTAACAGGAGAATTTAATACACAGCAGGACTCAGATGTGTCTCCAGCTGTGTGTCTCAGAGTGAATGAAGAACACTGAGTGTTAAAGTGTCGGACAGCTTCCTACCTTCAACAGTTCAGCTCTGGTTTCTGCTCCTCCAACAACACTGTCTGAGTGGGCGTGGACTGCTGGCCACAACACGATCCTCTGCTTCTCCACTTTAGTGCAGTTTCAGCAAGTTACAGATACAGAATTAGCGCCACCCCCTGGCCTAGAGCAGCAACACACCGGGACCACGCGGTTCAAACTATATTACACTTATCTCAATGGATCACAGTCCTAGATTTGAACATGCCCCTGGTTTATTTAAGAATTGCGTTGCAAATTTCAAATATTTGTGGTGAATTCATAGTCAATATTATTTTCAGATTATCTTTCCAGGTAAATATTGTTTGTGCACAAGACTGCACAGTAAAGCATGAAGACATCAACCAATAAAATGGACATTCTTGGACCTCATGCAGGTTCAAATTGTAACCTGGAGATTGTAAAGTGACCTAGAAGCAGACATTCAGTTAACTGGAATGCATGATCTGTTGTTTCCTCATTCTTCTGACTAGTGCCAGCCAAGTCCTCCTGAAGCTCTTTGGCAGTGAGGGTGGTGGTTTGCATTGCACACCTAACACAAACATTTGTTATTTATAGTTTTGTAGATTTATCTTTAATATCTTATCATAACGTCAGTAGTTATCCTTACCCTTAATTTCCCATTGTCTTTACAAAGTATTTAATAGTCTTATCTTGCTATGTAAGAGAATCTAAAATCTCATTAAGCCATTTTGATAAGCTCATGCATATGTAAGCACACTAAATGGTTTGATAGATCACCATTTATTATGGTCTTGTAATTTATTGTGACAAAATGTATTATGCTAATACAGATTGTCATATCTCCCTTACTCTGTTGCTTGAGTAGGTTGAGTTATGTTAAAAAATCTGATTCATTATTACCATAGAGAAATCCAAAATAGACACAGAATTTCCAATATGGTCCTGAGTTTAACTACAGACTGATGACACAGTTACAGTGGTCTGTATGTATGTACTGGCCTTTTTACAGCAGACAGAGGTTATATATTATGCCAGTCTGTGTAATGGAGTATTAATGATTTCAATCTGATTACTTTATATGTTCATTTTATATTTTCTTTGTGTAGTTTTTTCTTCCAGAAATCATTGACACCTTCCTTTAAATGCTTAAATATATTTATTAATAAATGTCAGAACACCACAGTAACAGTAACGTAAATCTGCTGGAACAGATTAAATATAAATATGGTGACCAGAATAAGCTCCAGTACTCAACACATATCTCATTCCCTCCACAAGAACACATTTCACAAACGAACCTAAAAAGAAAAGAAGAAGGGGCCTTACTTCTGCTCAGGGTGTGGAAAGAGTTTTAAGCATCAGAATTACCTTAAAGCACACCACCGTATTCATACAGGAGAGAAGCCGTATCACTGTTCAGAATGTGGGAACAGTTTTACTTTACAGAGGTATCTTAAAAACCACCAGATCACACAGGTGGGAAGCTGTATCACTGCTCAGAGTGTGGGAAGAATTTCAGCCATTCAAAGACTGTGAGGACACACAAGTGATCAACCAGCAATGGTGGAAAAAGGCTGTAATGAATGTAACCATATAATGTTCTGGGCATGAAAGTCTTGAGAGAATGGGGCTTCTAGATCCTGAATTTAAAAAATAACTATTTAGACAAAAAATGCCAAAATTTTTATATTATGCTTTTTATGTTTTAAGAGCATATGCATGAAACTCCAGAAATCCTCAAAGAAGACACCTTCTCCAGAGCTGGTGTTTACAGGAGCACAGTAGAGATTAAACCATTACAAATTTGATAGATTTAAGTAGCTACAGAACATACTGTTTAGAAAAGAAAAATAAATTTAGAAAAAACATTATAGTATATATTAGAAATGGAATCCCACTCAAAAATCACGCTACTCTAGTCAGTGTATTCCATTTCTAATAACTGTCTATAGCATCCAAAGTCATGACATACTATACTTACTATTTTTACTATAATATACTATATCAGAAATGTAATACCTTGGGAATACATTTCAAAAATATGTTTAGAATTTGGAATTAATTTAACCTATATAATAGAAATGGAATATGCTGACTGCAATCCAGCACTATAAATCATTCAGGGATGATGTTTCTAGTTGTATAACTGATCCCAGATTTGCACAGGTCTTTTTTCAAGATTACTAAAGAGCAATCTGCAGAGGGAAAACACAACAGAATGCACAGTATAGTCAACTGAGTATAGTTAATTTAAGTTCTAGCTGATCTGAGAGTCTCCAGTAAAGTCTGCACAGAGCAGCTCCACTTCTGAATCCTACAGGGCATTGTTACTGAAGTCCAGCTCTATCATGGAGTATGTTTTTAGTTTCAAATCTGATCCTAGATTTTCACTGCTAAGGTAATATCAAGTCCCTCTGCAGATGGTGAACACAACAGACCATGACAGACAGTCATCTGAGTTTCTGGTTCTTGCTGACCACAGAATCACCAGATTAAGCAGCACCATGCCTCAATCCCGCATGCCTTTGTTATTGAAGTCCGAGTCTTTTTATTAGGTTGATTACACAAGGCCAGTAGGAGAACACAACCAAATGCACAGTAGATGCATAATACAGAAAGCCAGTGTATAGAGGAAGAACATACAGATGTAAGAATGATCTAAGAATTTCCAATTTAAAGTTTAAACTCATCAGTCCAGCAAAGGGCAGCTCCACCCCTGAATCGGGCAAATCATTGTTAGTGAGGTCCAGCTGTTTCAGGGTGGATGTTACTAGTTTTAAAACAGAAGTTCTATCTGACATGAGAATCTCTGGATTACAGTGTAAAATATTCAGTCCAGCACAGAGCAGCTCCACTCCTGAATCCTGCAGGTCATTGTTAGTGAGGTCCAGTTCTTTCAGGGTGGATGTTTCTAGTTTTAAAACAGAAGTTCTATCTGACATGAGAATCTCTGGATTACAGTGTAAAACTTTCAGTTCAGCACTGAGAAGCTCCACTCCTGAATCCTGCAGTTCATTGTTAGTGAGGTCCAGTTCTTTCAGGGTGGCTGTTACTAGTTTTAAAATAGAAATTCTATCTGACATGAGAATCTCTGGATTACAGTGTAAAATCTTCAGTCAAGCACAGAGCAGCTCCACTCCTGAATCCTGCAGGTCATTGTTAGTGAGGTCCAGTTCTTTCAGGGTGGATGTTACTAGTTTTAAAATAGAAGTTCTATCTGACATGATAATCTCTGGATTACAGTGTAAAATATTCAGTCCAGCACAGAGCAGCTCCACTCCTGAATCCTGCTGGTCAGTGTTAGTGAGGTCCAGTTCTTTCAGGGTGGATGTTACTAGTTTTAAAATAGAAGTTCTATCTGACATGAGAATCTCTGGATTACAGCCTTAAATCTTCAGTCCAGCACAGAGCAGCTCCACACCTGAATCCTGCAGGTCATTGTTAGTGAGGTCCAGTTCTTTCAAGGTGGATGTTACTAGTTTTAAAATAGAAGTTCTATCTGACATGAGAATCTCTTGATTACAGTGTTAAATATTCAGTCCAGCACAGAGCAGCTCCACACCTGAATCCTGCAGTTCATTGTTAGTGAGGTCCAGTTCTTTCAGGGTGGATGTTACTGGTTTTAAAATAGAAGTTCTATCTGACATGAGAATCTCTGGATTACAGTGTAAAATTTTCAGTTCAGCACAAAGCAGCTCCACACCTGAATCCTGCTGGTCATTGTTAGTGAGGTCCAGTTCTTTCAGGGTGGATGTTACTAGTTTTAAAATAGAAGTTCTATCTGACATGAGAATCTCTGGATTACAGTGTAAAATTTTCAGTTCAGCACAGAGCAGCTCCACACCTGAATCCTGCAGGTCATTGTTAGTGAGGTCCAGTTCTTTCAGGGTGGATGTTACTAGTTTTAAAATAGAAGTTCTATCTGACATGAGAATCTCTGGATTACAGTGTAAAATCTTCAGTCCAGCACAGAGCAGCTCCACTCCTGAATCCTGCTGGTCAGTGTTAGTGAGGTCCAGTTCTTTCAGGGTGGATGTTACTAGTTTTAAAACAGAAGTTCTATCTGACATGAGAATCTCTGGATTACAGCGTTAAATCTTCAGTCCAGCACAGAGCAGCTCCACACCTGAATCCTGCAGGTCATTGTTAGTGAGGTCCAGTTCTTTCAGGGTGGATGTTTCTAGTTTTAAAACAGAAGTTCTATCTGACATGAGAATCTCTGGATTACAGTGTAAAATTTTCAGTTCAGCACAGAGCAACTCCACTCCTGAATGCTGCAGGTCATTGTTAGTGAGGTCCAGTTCTTTCAGGGTGGATGTTACTAGTTTTAAAACAGAAGTTCTATCTGACATGAGAATCTCTGGATTACAGTGTGAAATCTTCAGTCCAGCACAGAGCAGCTCCACTCCTGAATCCTGCTGGCCAGTGTTAGTGAGGTCCAGTTCTTTCAGGGTGGATTTTACTAGTTTTAAAACAGAAGTTCTATCTAACATGAGAATCTCTGGATTAAAGTGTGAAATCTTCAGTCCAGCACAGAGCAGCTCCACACCTGAATCCTGCAGTTCATTGTTGGTGAGGTCCAGTTCTTTCAGGGTGGATGTTACTAGTTTTAAAACAGAAGTTCTATCTGACATGAAAATCTCTGGATTACAGTGTAAAATTTTCAGTTCAGCACAGAGCAGCTCCACACCTGCATCCTGCAGGTCAGTGTTAGTGAGGTCCAGTTCTTTCAGGGTGGATGTTACTAGTTTTAAAACAGAAGTTCTATCTGACATGAGAATCTCTGGATTACAGTGTAAAATATTCAGTCCAGCACAGAGCAGCTCCACTCCTGAATCCTGCAGTTCATTGTTAGTGAGGTCCAGTTCTTTCAGGGTGGATGTTACTAGTTTTAAAACAGAAGTTCTATCTAACATGAGAATCTCTGGATTACAGTGTGAAATCTTCAGTCCAGCACAGAGCAGCTCCACACCTGAATCCTGCAGTTCATTGTTGGTGAGGTCCAGTTCTTTCAGGGTGGATGTTACTAGTTTTAAAACAGAAGTTCTATCTGACATGAAAATCTCTGGATTACAGTGTAAAATTTTCAGTTCAGCACAGAGCAACTCCACTCCTGAATGCTGCAGGTCATTGTTAGTGAGGTCCAGTTCTTTCTCCACAACCTGAATCCTGATGCGTCATGTTAGTGAAACTCTTTCAGGGTTTTTCTACTCTGACATGAGAAACTTTGAGTCCAGGGTGGATGTTACTGGTTTTAAAACAGAAGTTCTATCTGACATGAGAATCTCTGGATTACAGTGTGAAATCTTCAGTCCAGCACAGAGCAGCTCCACTCCTGAATCCTGCTGGTCAGTGTTAGTGAGGTCCAGTTCTTTCAGGGTGGATGTTACTAGTTTTAAAACAGAAGTTCTATCTGACATGAGAATCTCTGGATTACAGTGAAAAATATTCAGTCCAGCACAGAGCAGCTCCACACCTGAATCCTGCTGGTCAGTGTTAGTGAGGTCCAGTTCTTTCAGGGTGGATGTTACTAGTTTTAAAACAGAAGTTCTATCTGACATGAGAATCTCTGGATTACAGTGTTAAATCTTCAGTCCAGCACAGAGCAGCTCCACACCTGAATCCTGCAGGTCATTGTTAGTGAGGTCCAGTTCTTTCAGGGTGGATGTTACTAGTTTTAAAATAGAAGTTCTATCTAACATGAGAATCTCTGGATTACAGTGTAAAATATTCAGTCCAGCACAGAGCAGCTCCACTCCTGAATCCTGCTGGTCAGTGTTAGTGAGGTCCAGTTCTTTCAGGGTGGATGTTTCTAGTTTTAAAATAGAAGTTCTATCTGACATGAGAATCTCTGGATTACAGCGTAAAATCTTCAGTCAAGCACAGAGCAGCTCCATGCCTGAATCCTGCTGGTCAGTGTTAGTGAGGTCCAGTTCTTTCAGGGTGTATGTTACTAGTTTTAAAACAGAAGTTCTATCTGACATGAGAATCTCTGGATTACAGCCTTAAATCTTCAGTCCAGCACAGAGCAGCTCCACACCTGAATCCTGCTGGTCAGTGTTAGTGAGGTCCAGTTCTTTCAGGGTGGATGTTACTAGTTTTAAAACAGAAGTTCTATCTGACATGAGAATCTCTGGATTACAGTGTAAAATATTCAGTCCAGCACAGAGCAGCTCCACTCCTGAATCCTGCTGGTCAGTGTTAGTGAGGTCCAGTTCTTTCAGGGTGGATGTTACTAGTTTTAAAATAGAAGTTCTATCTGACATGAAAATCTCTGGATTACAGCATTAAATCTTCAGTCCAGCACAGAGCAGCACCACTCCTGAATCCTGCAGTTCATTGTTATTGAGGTCCAGTTCTTTCAGGGTGGATGTTACTGGTTTTAAAACAGAAGTTCTATCTGACATGAAAATCTCTGGATTACAGCATTAAATCTTCAGTCCAGCACAGAGCAGATCCACTCCTGAATCCTGCAGGTCATTGTTTGTGAGGTTCAGTTCTTTCAGGGTGGATGTTACTAGTTTTAAAACAGAAGTTCTATCTGAATTGGGAATCTCTGGATTACAGTGTCAAATATTCAGTCCAGCACAGAGCAGCTTCACGCCTGAATCGGACAGTTCATTGTTAGTGAGGTCCAGTTCTTTCAGGGTGGATGTTACTAGTTTTAAAACAGAAGTTCTATCTGAAATGAGAATCTCTGGATTACAGTGTAAAACTATTCGGTCCAGCACAGAGCAGCTCCACTCCTGAATCCTGCAGGTCATTGTTAGTGAGGTCCAGTTCTTTCAGGATTGGGATTCAAATCTCATCCTAGATTTTCCCAAGATAATATAAAGTCAGCATGCAGAGGCTTAACACAACAAATCATACAATACAACCAATTGAGTTTTTTAATCTTTAGGCTACTCATCAGGTCAGCATAGACAGCCCCACTCCTGAATTCCACATGCCATAGTTATTGATATCCAAGTTTTCCCAGGAGAATGTTACTAGTTTCAAAACTAGTCCCAGATCTTGACAGGTCTTGTCCCCCCCAAGATTACACAAAGCCATTCTGCAGAGGGAGAATGCAGATCAGATACAGTCAGTACAGTCAATTGAGTTTGTAGTTATTGCCGAATCTCCTGTTTACAGTTTGAACTCATCAGTCCAGCAGAGTTCATCTCCAAGTGTGAATTCTGCTGGTCCTTGTTACTGATTTCTAAATCTTTCAGGGAGGATGTTACTAGTTTGTAGAGGAGTTCTTTTTAAAAGGCTGTCAAGACAAAAAAAGACAAAACTCCTGTGTGCAGAAGGAGAACACAACAGACCATGCAGCCTAGTCACCAGAGTTTCTGTTTCTTGCTGACTTCAGAATCTCCAGGTTACAATTTGAACTCATCAGCTGAGCAGAAGGCAGCTCCACTCCTGAATCCCACATGCCATTTTCTCAGGTTCAAGTCTAACTAGTCACAAATTTCCACATATATTTTCTCCAAAATTACACAAAGCCAGTTTGCAGAAGGAGAACACAACAGATTGTGCAGTACAGTCAGCTCGGCTTGTAGTTCTTGCTGGCCTAAGAATTTCCACTTTACACTTTGAACTCATCAGTCCAACAATGTTCATTTGTGAATCTCACAGGTCATTGTTACTGATGTCTCAATCATTCATGGAGGATGTTACCAGCTACAAAACTGATCCAAGATTTTCTAATCTTTTTCAAAATGACAAAAATGCTTTTTGTAGAGGGCACACAACAAAATGCACTGTATTGAGATTAAGACAATTTAGATTGAAGTTCTAGCTGACATGAGAATCTCCAGTTTACAGTGTAAAGTCTTCAATCCAGAGCAGCTCCACTCCTGAATCCTGTACGTCATTCTTACTGAGATCCAGCTCTTTTGAGGAGGATATTTGTTTAGATTTAAATATCATTCTAGATTTTCACAGTTCTTTTTCCCAAGATAACAAAGACTCTTCAATCCAGCAAATCCTGAATCCTGCAGATCATTGTTAGTGGAGTCCAGCTCTTATATGGTGGATATTTCTAAATATTTATATATAATATTATATATAATATTTTTAAAACTGATCCCAGTCTGTAGAGGAGTTCTTTTTAAAAGATTACAAAAGCCCATCTATCACTGTTACTGAGGTCCAAGTAGTTCTTGCTGGCCAGTAAAGAGCAGCTCCACTTCTGAATCATACAAGTTTCACTCTTTAAGGGAGAATGTTACTGTTTTTTATAAACTGCTATTTTTAGACTTACAGAAACCCAGTCTGCAGAAGGAGCACACAACAGAAAGACAGTACAGTCAGTTCAGCTTTTAGTTCTTGCTGACAAAAGTAACTCTACTTTACACTTTGATCTCATCAGTCCAAAAAAGTTTTTCTCCACTCGTGAATCTTGCAGGTCATTGTTACTAATGCCTGAATCATTCAGGGAGGATGTTACAAGTTTCACAACTAACCCAAAATGTTCAAATGTCACTTTTTCAAGATTGCAAAAATACAGTTTGTAGACGGCACACACATAACAGAATGCACAGTATATGCAATTAAGATCTAAGATCTAGATGACATGAGAATCTCCAGTTTACAGCAAAACTGAAGTCTTCAGTCCAGCACAAAGCAGGTCCACTCCTGAGTCATGTAGGTTATTTTGACCAGTCCAGTTCTTTCATGGAGGAAGTTTTTAGTTTCAAATCTCATCCTAGATTTTCAGTTTTGCCACCCCAGCATTATACAAAGTCAGCATGCAGAGGTTTAACACAACAAATCACACATACAACCAAGTGAGTTTTTTAATCTCTAAACTACTCATCAGGCCAGCATAGACAGTCCCACTCCTGAATTCCACATGTCATTGTTACTTGACTATACTGACAGTCTCAGGTCTTGACAGGTCTTTTTCCCCCCCAAGATTACACAAAGCCAGTCTGCAGAGGGAGAATACAACAGATAATAGGCATAACAGTCAATTGAGCTACTAGGTATTACGCCCCTTCATTTATTATTACTGCACAGCAAAGCATTATCTCTGCAAGGTTTACATAGATTTATATATATACATGTACATCCACACACATGAATACGAATGATATATTGATATATTTATCCATAGTGAACTGTACTATGTATATTATTTAGGTTTCATACTGCACAATCCATTTTGTTTTACTGTGCTGTATTGTGAAACAGTTTGAACTTATCAATCCAGCAGAGTTCATCTCCACTAATGAATCCTGCAGGCCCTTGTTACTAATGTCTAAACGATTCAGGGAGGATGCTACTAGTTTTAAAACTGGACCCAGATTCTTCAAGATTACAAAACACAGTCTGAAGAGGGAGTACACAACAGAGTTCACAGCATAGCCCATTGAAATTGATGTTGTAGCTGACCTGAGAATCTCCAGTTTACAGTGTAAAATCTTCAGTCCAGCTCCACTCCTGAATCCTGTAGGTCAGGAGATCGCAGATAATATATGACGATAAATCCTGTATCTGAATTCTCCATTCTGCTGTTCCACAATCAGAGTGAAGCCGCTCCAGGCCAGGTGGTGGCGCTAATTCTGTATCTATAACTTTCTCCAACTGCTCTAAAGTGGAGAAGCAGAAGATCGTGTTGTGGTCAGCAGTCCGCACCTCCTCTGTGGTCAGACAGTGTTGTTGGAGGACCAGAAACCAGAGCTGAACTATTGAAGGTAGGAAGCTGTTCGACACTTTAACACTCAGCATTCTTCATTCACTCTAAGACACACAGCTGGAGACACATCTGAGTTCTGAGAATAAGATCGGATGGGTTTAAATAGATTAGACACAGATAGATTAGCAGCTTCATTCAGACCAGAGCTGAGTAATGGGAGCTGCTGCTGCTGGACCAGAATATGTGGTTGGGAATGTTTTCCTAGTTGGGTTTGATAAACAGAGCAGATCAATTCTGGTTTATTTACCAAGTTAGTTTCAGAAACATCAGTCACATCAAACACATGTCAATCAAGTGAGTGTTGGTTTATCTGATAAGCTTCTGTTCCTTTGTGTGCTAGTGTTATCAAGTCATCTCCTTCATTTTCAGACTAACTGTATAGATGATCCCTTATGTACATATTCTACATTATCCAAGATGGGTAGAAGCGTTTGTACAGATGTGGTGAGAAAACCTCAGTTTGTTCTAGAACAATATGAAGAGCTTCCTGAGAGCTGTGAATGCCTGTGTGGGGGCTGCTGGTCAGTGACTGGTGGATCTGGTCTATGACAGGTGTTGGAGGTCTGTTTAGAGGGGGTTCAGAGTGAGAGAGCTGTACAGGAACTTAATGGTCTGGTTCAGATGTTTCTAGTCCTCGAAGACTACATACTTTGTATAGTGTTGTCAAATGTAACCCTCCAACATTTAATCAATTCATGAGTTCATTTTAGACTTTTAGATTACATTTGTAGCTTACTCGGTTTCTTTTATGCGAAAATGTTTTTCAGAATAATTTGTTCCTCAACACATTTTCCACACAGCTGAAGTGAGTTGTGCATTTGGTTCTTGAGGTAACTGCCCAACTAGACACTGCCTATAAAGTCAACAGTCTTTAAATTAGGCAGCATTTTAACCATGCTGTTCTCCTTACATTGACCCAATTGGGGTAATTTATTGTGTATGAGGAATAAGCTGTAATGAGTTCTGTATGTTGTTTTATGCCCTTTTTGCACCAGTATTACACAAACATGACTGAAAGTGAATAATTTCGGTCCATATACTCGTCCGCCAGGAATCATTTCAGATATACAAAAACAAAAACTATAATTAGCCCAAAGATAGGTTAAGCCCACTGTCTGCTAACATGGCTGATATGGCTGAGATTTTATTTTGGGGAAAAAACTTTTTTTCATAGTAGTTTATAACTGTGTTTGGGTTACAGCTGTATTTATCATAATCCTCTATTTATCATAAATTCATAAATCCATTTCCGAATCCATGTCCTGGTCCTATAGCCTCTACTGCACTGGCTGAGGCTCTAGTTACATAAATACTTTAAATGAATTTAGAGTTCAAAACACTACCCAGTTATCATTATAGAGCTTTCCTTGTGATAAGAATAATGCTAATGAGGAAATGCTGTAGCTGATAAGGTGAATAACAATTCTTAACTAATGAAGAACAACAGAAGAAAGAAGTTTGGTGCCACTGGGCTTAAATGTTAGCTAGCTAGTTAACGTAGGTAATGTTAGCACCCATTGATATAATGACATTTCATGGAGATTTTCGATGTAAACTCCTCATTTTATAAGATGTGTCCTGCTATATGCCACATCTTGTGTTTTGATTTGTCAGGCTTGTCAGTCAGACAAAGAGCTGAGGAAGACTGCTGTTTGTCTAGGTAAGCTTGGAGCTAAGCTCAGAACTAGAACCTGAAAACATGAATCCACAAAGAGCCTTTTTGTTAGTGGGTCCTAACATTGGCTAGCCACATTAGTGCACACTGGCACTAAACATTTTCTTCATTGGTTTTAGAATTGTAAACGACCTTTTTAACTGCAGCCATTTAGAGTACAGTATGTAACAAGATAAATTTATAACCCTAAATAAGAGCTGAGATAAAATTACCTTGACATTAATAAACTGTTTTCATGCTTTTGATACCAACGTGGTCCAGTCTGAGAAGAAAGAGGCAAGCTTTATGAGACATGCGACATGTTGAATTACAGCGTTGCACTTGCCAACCTTTTACTTTTGGGTCTTCTAAAAATGGTGATTCAGGATTGTCCACTGGCAAGATTTGGCTCCCAAAAAATTTTTAATTGGAGGCATCATCCACTAAATTCTGCTCCTTGTGGACTTACTGTACTACAGAATTACTCCTGGATAACTATAAAAATACTCCAGTTAGGAGTAAAATTATACTCCTAAGTATAAGGAACGGAAGAGGATCCAACTCATATAATGTTGTTCTCTCATATAACAGATATTCTATTTGCAACAACAGTGTTAAATCTTGTACCATCGTCAGCAATGTATTTCAGTGCTGACTGACTGTCCAAAATTTTTTAGGGGAAGATGCAATTCAGACCTCAGCGTTTTGTCTACTATAACCGACAACACTGTAGCTGCCTGTATTAGCAATTTTAAGGAATATTTTGTTTTCAGTTGTCAGTTCGTTCTTTTTCTTTCATGTCGTTTCATCAAAGTAATAATAAGCATGTTTTTTTTGGCTTACCCACTTTGGTTTTGTTTTTTTCTCTCTCTCTTTGATTATTCATGTGTTCATATAGCTACCATGTTAGCTACCATATTGAGGTTCAAGCACATTGCTTTTTTGACTACAATTTTTTTTTTTAGCGTATTTTTTTTTAAATATATATCTTTACATCCTTTTTTAAAGGTCAGTGACTGATCTCTGTCATGCTACCATTTTATTCAGTTGATTTAAGTGGGAAATTATGATGTTTCAGATTACTTTTGTTGGATTGCAAATTGACTTTACATTTTCTTTTTTCTACTTCCAGAAATGAATGATGTCCTGTTTCAAGTCTTTTCCTTCACTTTGCTGCCCAGCTGAAATGTGGTTACATCAGTGCACCAGGACATTCCAATGAGATGAATCTTGAGCTGATAAAAGGATAATTATACAAATATGGCATCCAGAAGACATTACAGTACTGAGCAAACGTCTTCTGGTACCCTCGACATGAATACATCACCCAGACAAACTGAGAAATGCAGCAAGAAGGGAGCCCACTACTGTTTGGAGTGTGGAAAGAGTTTTAATAAACAGAGTGCCCTCAAAACACACCAGCGCGTTCACACGGGAGAGAAGCCGTACGGCTGCACAGAATGTGGGAAGAGTTTTACTCAACAGAGAAGTCTTAAGATACACCAGCTCATTCACACCGGAGAGAAGCAGTATCACTGCTCAGAGTGTGGAAAGAGCTTTAATCAGCAGGGTCATCTCAAAACACACCAGCGCATTCACACAGGAGAGAAACCGTATTACTGCTCAAACTGTGGAAAGAGTTTTAATCAACATAGTAATCTTCAAAAACACCAGCTCATTCACACCGGAGAGAAGCAGTATTACTGTTCAGAGTGTGGGAAGAGTTTCAATCAACATAGTCATCTCAAGACACACCAGCGCATTCACACTGGAGAGAGGCCGTATCACTGCTCAGAGTGCGGAAAGAGTTTTACCCTACAGAGTACTCTCCAGCGACACCAGCGCATTCACACAGGAGATAAGCCTTACCAGTGCTCAGACTGTGGGAAGAGTTTTAATCAACAGAGTAATCTCCAAAAACACCAGCGTATTCACACCGGAGACAAGCCTTATCACTGCTCAGAGTGTGGGAAGAGTTTCAATCAAAGGAGTACTCTCCAACAACATGAGCGCATTCACACAGGAGAGAAGCCGTATTACTGCTCAGATTGTGGGAAGAGTTTCAGGCACTTCAAGACTGTGACAACACACAAGTGCACAACGAGCATTGGTGGAAATGGGGAGTAACAAGTGTACCCTAATCACACTCTTGCAGAACAGCTCTGCAGGAAACTGTTACAGCTCAAGCCTTCTGGTTATACACCCAGTGAGAAGTTGTGGAACTTCAGATTTGCCCAAAAATTTAGTATATTTTAGCTAGCACAGTGTTTCGGATAAAATTACGAATGTTTCGATAAACGTTTGACCGTCCGATCGCCTGCTCAAGACCCGTGTTTGCTCCTTTGATTCATACATGCTAACTAGTTAATGTATGTTTCAGTAAAAGTGCTAGTTTGTTTTCTCTACTAATCTTTAGGAGATGTTTTCTGTGTGCTGATTTTGGTGAAGACTTTGTGGATTAAGAAATGAACCCTAAGACTTCAGCAGTAACGTTTTAGCAGTGCAGGTTAGAACTGATTTGTAAAGGAGACACAGAAGTAGGCAGGACGGCAAGACGTCAAGCTATCCGAGCAGCATACTGGTGACCTCTCCTCGGTGTGGCGACACTACAACTCCTCCATGAACTTACTTTTTTCCGAAACTCCAGGGACCTTTTAATGTTATTTATGATCTGCAGAGAGTGAACCAGTTACCCCATTACTATAGAAATGGCTGATTACAGAAGGTGACCTTTTGAGGAGTCACTCTTGCAGTGGGACACTATTTGTTGACTAAATCTCTCCAATGATCTTGTTCTCATTTGGTCCTGAACTAAAATACCTGTGGGTGGTCTTATTTTCCAACGGGTTCTCTCTCTCCTAATGTAATGTTTTTCTGTTTCGGTTTTTCCAATAATAAGTTCACCAGACAAAAAGTTGTCACCTGTGACTGAAACTTACTTATTACCGTGTAATAGCTGTGATCAGATTTTGAATGGTTTGGACAGATATCTGGATGCTCAGATGCTCTCGCATCAACAAATCGGTCAGTTGGGTCAGATTTGGTACATGCCTTCCTATTTTACTCCATGGCCCAGTTACTCCCACATATTTCCATGCAAGAGTTTTTTGCAAGCTGGTCCAGATATATGAATGCTCCTGAATGTGTATCATGCCTAAATGTCACATTTGCAGCCCTGCGATGGTGAAAACTGTTATCTTGTACTACATAGTCAAGAATGTTATTTTCCTTTTGTAAGATGGTGAGCAAAACCTGGTTGTCCAGCAGCTCAATGTGACATTGTCGTTCAATCACCTCACCCAGAAAACCAATTTCCACAGCCCTAGAACATCACAGAGAGAATGTTTTGTTCAGAGAGCTTATTTCTTTTTTATGTTTCTGTAAACCTGAAGAAAAGCCTATTTAAATTCTGTGATGCATTCTTATTTCTGGATTCACTGTGTGTTCCTCTTTTTAATCTTTGGAGTATATCACATCACAGAAATGATAAATGGGTGTTTTTAATTTATTCATAAATTGGAAGATGGAAGATGAGTGCTTTTTATTGTTACACTATTCAGTCTATAATCAACTTAAATTAACACAAATAATTAAAAATGATAATATATTGTTTCAAAATGCAGTTTTAACTTTTTTAGAGAATGATGCATCATGGAGACTTATTTTTACATCCTCCTGTCCAGATGATACTATACCACATATAAAGATATGTAATATTGCTGGTTCTCTTATTTTTCTGCACGTTGTAATTTAAAGGGCTTTCTAATCTGTATCTTGACGTTACATAAAATCAAAGAGCGTGTATGACGTCATGATAAATCATGAGTCCTCTCTGAATTCTTCAGTCTGACTCATTTAAAGCTTGACTAAATACGGATGAGATTTCAAAAAAATAGCGACCACTCAGTTTCTGTCACCGCATAATTACATTGTAAAGCTGCTCCAGGTCAGGTGGTGGCGCTAATTCTGTACATATAACTTTCTCCAACTCCTCTGAAGTGGAGAAGCAGGAGATCGTGATGTGGTCAGCAGTCCCCGCCTCCTCCAGGTTCAGACAGTGTTGTCGGAGGAGCAGAAACCAGAGCTGACCTATTGAAGGTAGGAAGCTGTCCGACACTTTAACACTCACTGTTCTTCATTCACTCTGAGACGCACAGCTGGAGACACATCTGAGTTCTGAGAATAAGATCGGATGGGTTTAAATAGATCAGACACACAGAAGCAGCTTCATTCAGACCAGAGCTGAGTAATGGAAGCTGCTGCTGCTGGACCAGAATATATTTTCCTAGTTGGGTCTGATAAACAGAGCAGCCCGATTCTGATGAGCGGATGAGCAAGGTATTGTATTTTACACAGTTTAGCTGTGGGTGCACTGGTGATGGATTTTATTAATCAGTTTATTGCATTTTCCCCATTCTTTGAAAAGCAACTGAGCAACTGTAATGTCACATCACTGCGTTTTTGTTAAGTAATTATTTGCATAAACCTATTTTGTAAGTGGACACATGACTGATGATCAATGTAATGTGATTTTATCATGGGAAAGGTGCAGTAAGATCTCATTTGGTCACCGTGGGCGTAGATTTTAGTGGAAAGAATAACTGGAATCCAACAAGCAGTCCGTAAACTAATTAACATGTTAATACAGGGTGTAAACAAGCTTGGAGTGAAGTGGTGTATCAGGTATGTCAAGACCACTATTAACATATACTTAACTCATACATAAAAACAAAGAGGAACAGATTTCCACTCTTTCTCGGCCTGAAGTCTTTTCATGTAAAGTTAGCAGTAAGTTAAGGTAAACCTCAAGGTAGACCTTTTGTCTACTTGCCTTTACACTGTACACTTTGGTATTGGTATAATGACAAAATTGCATGAATTGAATTGAAGCATAGGGCCTGGGTTAAATTTTTAGGTGTCTTTTCTGTGTGGTTTCCTCCAATGTTCATTCATGATTTGGGCCTGACTGCTCCTGCTGGATTGCATGTGAATTTAAATGTTTTCTTTTTTCTTCTTCCAGAAGTGAATGATGTCCTATTTCAGGTCTTCTCCTGCACTGTACTAGGCAGGTTACATGTGCATGTCATGAAATAAGAGGATATAAAAATATGGCATACAGAAGATGTCCTGGTACTCACCAAACATCATCTACCACCCTCCAAGCGCAGAAATGCAGTAAGGACAGAACTTTCTGCTGCTTGGAGTGTGGAAAGACTTTTCATTATCAAAGCCATCTTAAAACACACCAGCGCATTCATACAGGAGAGAAGCCGTACCCCTGCTCGGAGTGTGGGAAGAGTTTTAGTCATCAGAGTAATCTCCGAAAACACCAGAACATCCACACTGGGGAGAAGCCGTATTACTGCACAGAGTGTGGGAGGAATTTTAGCCATCCGAATCATCTCAGAAAACACCAGCGCATTCACACCGGAGAGAAGCCGTATCAGTGCTCAGAGTGCGGGAAGAGTTTTAATCGTCAGAATACTCTTAAAACACACCAGCGCATTCACACAGGAGAGAAGCCGTATCGCTGCTCAGAGTGCGGGATGAGTTTTACTCAACGGAGTTCACGCCATGAACACCAGTGCATCCAGACAGGAAAGAAGCTGCATCACTGCTCGGACTGTGGGAAGAGTTTTCATTGTCTAAATCGTCTCCAGGAACACCAGCGCATTCACACAGGAGAGAAGCCGTACTACTGCTCAGAGTGTGAGAGAAGTTTCAGGCATTTAAAGACCGTGAAGGCACATAAGTGCAGTAAGAGTAGTGGTGGAGATGTGCAGTAATGTATGTAACCTTAACACACTTCAGCAGAACGGTTCTGCAGGTAACGGTGCTTACAGTGTAGGTTTCAAACTGTGAACATATGGGTGGTGGTTGCTGGTCAATGGCTGGTAGGTTAGGAGCAGGTAGAAGTGTCTGTAGTGGGTGTTGGAGGTCTGTTTAGAGCGGGTGTAGTGTGTAATTGCCTTTGTGAAGCTTGACGGTCTTGTTCAGACGCTCCCAATCCACATATTGCAAATATGCTGTAACACTCCCAATCCAGCATGTAATCAGTTAATGGGATGAGTTCATAGTGCTAGAAAACTAAAAATTCAACATAATTTCAGTTCAGAATAGTTTCTGTCTGTGATATATGTGCAGCTAGAGGGAAATTTATCTCTCAGCATTTACATGCACCTATGTGCAACAAATCAAGCTTTTGTTGTGTATATTTAGAAAAATATTTCAGAGGGTTTTTTTGTGAGATATGTAGCAGGCACAGACTAGCAGTAAGGAAACTTTGGAGATAATGGTACCATAACTTAAAGGTTTAGTCTGACATAATTTGGCCAAAATAGTATTAAACTCGGTGTATGGAAAGGTGTATATTCTGAGATGTGTATAAAGGTGTAGACAACTTTTGTATCTGTGTGAGTGTATCTTAAGAGCATCGTGAATAAAGAATATAGAACTTACTCTTCTATCTGATTACTCCTCTTGTGGCATCTTAAACTTTTTTTAATCTCTCTAAATCTTAGTTTAGAGTTATTTTAGGGCTTCCGAGTTTGTTTTATTTTGAATCTTAGTGCATTGTACATAGCTTCAGTATTTTAAAAAGTTTCAATGACAACTGAAACAGCTCTTGCTCTGGCCAATGGAAAAATGAAAGTGTGCAAGAGTCTGAATCATATGCATATCAAGATGGCCTAAAGACAGAGTGTAGTAAATGTGTGCCATAGCTAGAACCTGATAAAACAGGTTGATTTTCAAAGCTCAAACCAAGCTAAACAGTTGTGCATCATTAGTTGCCAAAGGTACACATGACCTGGTTATGTCATCGAACCTCTGCCCTGTGCCATTGGTGCAAGAGAGCTCTATACAATGCTGCAAAACCACACTGTCCTCGCTGAAATGTTGGCAAGAAACAGGAGTCCCTTTGCTGTCTCCATAGAGACATTCCATTTAATGGTGACCCGCTCAAAAGGACAAGGTATGCTGATGAGTGTCATCACAGATATTTTGTTTAATTTCTTTCCTTTTCGTGGTTGCTTTTTGTTTATTTAACTCCATATTGAACTCTTTAACTGCTCGGTCATCATTCCCTCTGTGCTAAGAAGAGGAAACCACTGCAGTTGATAAACTGAGTTTCAGTTCTTACACCAATGAAGAACTAGTAGAATATTAGTGTTAAGTAGTTAACACTGTGAAAACAGTGTAATTACAGTTACTAGCCAGTTAGCTAACGTTTCCTATTTCCAAAGCTAATTTAGGTTTGCTAGCCCTCTCAGAAATGAACTGCTCTAAAATAATAATGAAACAGTTTACATTTTCTAAGACACACAGTCCTCTCGGAATCAGAACTCTGCTGTTACCCAATCAGAGCTCTGCAGGCGGGACTTGACTGAAAACGGGTGCGATTTAAAATAACGCTCGTTCCAGACCAGGTGGTGGCGCTAATTCTGTATCTATAACTTTCTCCAACTGCTCTAAAGTGAAGAAGCAGTAGATCGTGTTGTGGTCAGCAGTCCCCGCCTCCTCCGCTCTCAGACAGTGTTGTTGGAGGAGCAGAAACCAGAGCTGAACTATTGAAGGTAGGAAGCTGTCCGACAGTTTAACACTCATTGTTCTTCATTCACTCTGAGACACACAGCTGGAGACACATCTGAGTTCTGAGAATAAGATCGGATGGGTTTAAATAGATTAGACACACAGAAGCAGCTTCATTCAGACCAGAGCTGAGTAATGGGAGCTGCTGCTGCTGCTGGACCAGAATATGTGGTTGGGAATGTTTTCCTAGTTGGGTTTGGAAATTGGATCTATACTGATGTATTTACCAACTTAACTCCAGATGCATCAGTCACATCAAATACATGTTCTTTAGATCAAGACTGTGTGAGTGTTGGTTTATCTGATGTGTTTCTGATCTTTTGTGTTCTAATGTTATCAGTCTTATTCATTGTTTGAATTTGAGGCTCATATAATTTAGTATGCTCTGGAACTGTGTACACATGACTTGAAATAAGAACTGAGACCATAAGTTCATATTTCAGCTCTTTAATGACCTTGTAAACCAGAGAATCTGGTAAAATGTAATCTATAGTGGAAAATGTGCATAAAGGGTAGAATTTAATAAATCAGGTTTGGATATGTTTTCATAAACACAGGGCCAGATCAATTTTTGCCATAGAGAAATCCAGCTAAGACGGAAAGTGGTCCGTACATCTGTTGGAAGGGTTTGAATAATTAGATGATTGTTTGTTTTTTATTTAGCACATGTAGGTTTATGCTGTCCTTTAAATTTTGTCATTTTATGTAAGAAGAACATGCATCACTTGGACTAGACCGCTTCTGCTGCTTTTCACATTGTTCTTAGATTATCGTTTTTCTCTTCTTTTTCCAGAAATGACTGGTGTTCTGTTTCCAAATCTTCTCTTCTACCTTCTTACAATGCTAAGCTCCTTAAACATATCAGGACATTCTAAATGAATGCTGGACTTCTGAAACAAAAGAATATGGCTACCAGGATAAGCTGTACTCAGCCAACATCATCTGATACCCTGCTCGTGAATGCACCGCACAGAAAAACACAGGAACACGGCAAGCAGAGAAATCACAGCTGCTCAGAGTGTGGAAGGAGATTTAATCGGCTGAGTCATCTCCGCATACACCAGCGCATTCACACTGGCGAGAAACCGTATCACTGCTCAGAGTGTGGGAAGAGTTTTACTCATCAGAGTTCCCTCCAACAACACCAGTACATCCACACGGGAGAGAAGCTGTATTACTGCTCCGAGTGTGGAAAGAGTTTCACCCTGCAGAGTTCTCTCCATCGACACCAGCGCATTCACACAGGAGAGAAGCCGTATCACTGCTCTGAGTGCGGGAAGAGGTTCAATCGACTGAGTACACTCCAAACACACCAGCGCATTCACACTGGATTTAAACCGTATCACTGTTCGGAGTGTGGCAGGAGCTTTGCTCTACAGAGTACTCTCCAAAGACACCAGCGCTTCCACACAGGAGAGAAGCCGTACCACTGCTCAGAGTGTGGGAAGAGCTTTACTCAACAGAGTACTCTTCAGCAACACCAGCGCATTCACACAGGAGAGAAGCTCCATCACTGCTCGGACTGCGGGAAGAGTTTTCCACTGCAGAGCCACCTCCAGATACATCAGCGCACTCACACAGGAGAGAAGCCTTATTACTGCATAGAGTGTGGCATGAGTTTTAATAAGCAGAGCAATCTCCAGCAGCACCAGCGCATCCACACCGGAGAGAAGCCCTATCAGTGCCCCGAGTGTGGGAACAGTTTTACCCAACAGAGTTCTTTCCAAAGACACCAGCGCATTCACACCGGAGAGAAGCCGTATCGCTGCTCGGAGTGTGGCAGGAGTTTCAGGCATTCAAATTCTTTGAAGAGACACAAGTGTGCTAAGAGCAGTGGTGATGATGGGCAGTAGTGAATTTAAACCTGGAAAGGTTAGTATTGGGGGATATGCTTTTAAGCAAATGATGAGATGGGCTCAGTTCCTCAGTTCTTAAAAAGTCAACATCAAATTTTAATGGTGTTAAAGAAATCAACTCTCCCATTTCCCCGGTTACCAATAACCGCTTGTTTCTCCATTGCTCCTTGATTCCCCTGTGTACGGGGTAGGAGAAGAGCAGTTGCAAAGGTTACTAGATGCACCCCTGGGTGGGTAGAAATGGGCTGGGTTTCTAACATGTGGTTCTGATTGCTCAGAACAGGTGAACCTTCAGATAGCCCCCTTCCTTTCAGCCAATCCATACCAGCATGCCTGTCTGGTCATTTTGGAGGTCTAGCCTTTAGGAGGCACATCCAAATGATCTAAATTATTTGAAGCTAGGTCTATACTATCATCATCAGTTTTATTTGTATTACTTCTTTCCAAGGATACTTTATACCATGACATTTTACTAAAATAGCAAAGTACATCATGTACTATCCATACAGTTACACACAGCTAACCTACACAATCCACAGTTCCTGAACATGGTACCCATACAATGGTTTAGAGTCACTCAGCAAGTCTGGAAACACTCCTCACTCCTGCCAACTGCCTCTTGAATAAAATTGTAAATGGACTGTGTCTACTCTCACTCTAGCTCATTAAGTGGCAGTAAAACACTTTACACTGGCCTGCCAACCACTGTTCACACAAATTTTGAATGAATAGATGTCCAAGCATAAAGACTATCTATTAGGAAAGTTCCTCAGCTCTCTTTGACCTATAGGACAGGCTGGACTTTGGGCTAACTACCCCCCTGATCTCCTTGCTGGGAACCATGTTTTCTTGCTCATTGTAAATAATAATAATTTTGTTGAGTTGATTTTGGCTTATGCCTAAACTAAGTGCACTTACTTGTAACATTTATTGAGCTTAATTTCAATACTAGTGCTAATGCTAATGGTAGGGCTATGGATAGTCTAATGTTTTGGGTTGTTAACATTCATCAGACTTTTATTATAGAGGGAGGTTTTTGTTTGATGGGTGGCTATGTCATTATTTGATGGGAAGTTTGTATGATGTGCTGCTGGAATACCCTAAAAAGACTCTACATTACTGAGGCCCAGTATGTTTAATGTTCAGGCCAGTTGGAAGCTGTAGTTCCTTCCAGTACCTTGCCATCACCACTTCAGAGACTGATAATTCTTTTGTATATAGCTCACGTGACTGGACTGATGCCTGCTAATTTGTTTATTTGTTTACCTACAGATGGCCAATTTTTGTCAGGCTTAGGTGTTCCCAACCATAACCTTTTTATAGCCATTCTCTAGGGCCTGTTCTTGGTAGTTTGCATTGTGCCTACCTAGGACTTTTTTTTCATTTTCTCCAGTGACCTCCACTGAGTTTTTTTCAATCTTTGTTATTGGACATATATTTATTTCATTTAAAATATTGTTCTCTCTAAGGTTTAAATATTATTGTCTTTGTTGTTTCTCATTGGTCTAATGTCATGTCTATCTTGGTCTCTCTAAACTATTGACAATATATGTGGAGGAAAATTTCACTTGCAGTCTATATTGTGATTATAGCGAAATCAGTTTTCTTATTTTTATTATAAAAATATAGATCTGTATACACGTAGCAATCTACTAGAACTTCGTGAAAGAAAATGACAAGTGCAATATTTATGGAAGGTCCTGAGCTCTTGTAAAGGAGATTGCACCTCCAAATGGGGTCTCTGTGTGGTTTATTAGCTGGTTTCACAGACAGGTCTAGCTCCTCACAAGCACATGCTGTATTTCTCATTAGCATCCAGGGAAAGCTAACCAGGGAGAAACCCGTCAGTGTCACAGAGCAGTGACGACATCTGCAGTAGAAACTACTTCCTCTCGCAGTTGTTGAGTCACCGTCATGTAGGTTAGCAGGTTACCTTTAATCACCCTTCTACAGAACTACAGGCCTTGCTGCGTATTGCACTGCATCTGGGTGCTAATCAGAAGGTTGTTGGTGCCAGACCCAGTAAAGGCAGACTGTGGCAGTGAGAATTCAAATCAAATCAAATCATATTTATTGAAGAGTGAAAAACTTAGGTGCGTAGTCCCTTACAGTACTTCAATACAAACATATAAATTAGACAATAAATATATACAATACTAAGCACTAAAGTCTCTGTTTAAACTAATTTACAGTTATGAATAAAAGTTATGAACTTAACCTGATTTCAGTGAATAAGAGAGGTTTGACTTAATACCTTTACCCATTGAGTGTATGAACATAGTCATGAACTCATGTCATGAATGTTTTCTTTTGAATTCAGCTGTGTAAAAAAAAAATCCACAAAACAATTCACATACCATTTGATAAACAGAAAAACCATAATTCATACAATTAGTAGAATAATAGCTTTTATAAATAAATAAATGAACACAAAGGTAATTGCTCCATATTCTTCAATCTGCTGTAATGCAATCAGACAACTGGGGCGGGACTTAATCCAATATAAATGGACCGTGACCGTGTAGCTCCAGCGTGAAGCCGCTCCAGGCCAGGTGGTGGCGCTAATTCTGTTTCTATAACTTTCTCCAACTGCTCTAAAGTGGAGAAGCAGGAGATCGTGTTGTGGTCTGCAGTCCATGCCTCCTCTGGGCTCAGACAGTGTTGTTGGAGGAGCAGAAACCAGATCTGAACTACTGAAGGTAGGAAGCTGTCTGATCTTTTATGTGCATGACTATCTGCTCCTCTGTTACGTTGCATTCCATGAGGCCCAGATAATTTACACTAGATAAAAAAAGAAATCTACACACCCCTGTTAAAACGCCAAGTTTTTGTCGTGTAAACAATCAGACCAGTACGAGTCACTTCAGATTTATTTTCACCTCCAGTTTCACCCATAAGTAGTACAATTCTAAAATAATGAGGATCCATAAATGCGCACACACATAATCTAATATTAACTGATATTTGGAACTGTTCATAATTCCTTGCACCTTGACTGGAGCATCCGTTTCAGCTGCAGAACCACAACTCCAAAACATTAATGCAGAATCCACCATGCTTCACTGTGTGTATGGTGTACTTTTGGTGATGCGATACTGATGGTGTACTTTGTGCCAAAAATACCTGTTGGAATAATGGCCAAAAAGTTTAACCTTGGTCTCATCAGACCGTAACTTGATGTAGTCTTTGGCAAAACATAGCTTGGATGTTCTTTGGAAATACTTGCCTCTTGTCTTTTCATCCATGTACATCCAGTTCTTGGTAATATCACTGCTGTGCGGAATTGAATCCGTTTTTAATGACTGTCTTCACTGTGGTATAATGATATAACTGTTACTATAGATTTAGAGATTGACTTCCACATATTACTCTTCCATTATAATTTGACACTTAATATAACGACGCAAGACTAGTTTTGTTGCATTGCTCATTTACTTTACATGTTCTTGTTTCTTCTTCCAGAAATGCCCTGTTTCAGGTCTTCTCTAGCACTTCCCTACCCAGCTGGAATGTGCTTCTGTAAACGCATCTGAACATTCCAACAAAAGGAGTGTTAGGCTTCTGAACATATATATCAAAATATGGCATCTCACAAACAAATGGAGAACTGCACCAAGGAGAGAACTCACTACTGCTCAGAGTGTGGGAAGAGTTTTAGTCATCAGCGTTGTCTCCATCGACACCAGCGTATTCATACTGGAGAGAAGCCGTATCACTGCTCAGAGTGTGGAAAGAGATTTTGTTGTAAGAATGACCTTCAAAAACACAAGCGCATGCACACCGGAGAGAAGCCGTATCCCTGCTCAGAGTGTGGAAAGAGATTTTGTTGTAAGAATGACCTTCAAAAACACAAGCGCATGCACACCGGAGAGAAGCCGTATCCCTGCTCAGAGTGTGGAAAGAGATTTTGTCGTAAGAATGACCTTCAAAAACACAAGCGCATTCACACAGGGGAGAAACCGCATACCTGCTCCAAGTGTGAGAAGAATTTTACTCATAAGAGTGATCTCAACACGCACCAGCGAATTCACACCGGAGAGAGGCCGTATTACTGCTCAGAGTGCGGGAAGAGTTTTATTCAGCAAAGTCATCTGAAAACGCACCAGCGCATTCACACCGGAGAGAGGCCGTATCAGTGCTTAGAGTGTGGGAAGAGCTTTAAACAACAGATCTCTCTCCTGCTACATCAGCGTATTCACACAGGAGAGAAGCCGTGTCACTGCTCAGATTGTGGGAAAAAATTCAGTCGAGAGAGTACGCTTCTAAAGCACCAGCGCCTTCACACAGGAGAGAAGCCATATCACTGCTCAGAGTGTGGGAAAAGGTTTAATCGTCAGAGTAATCTTCAGGAACACCAGCGCATTCACACAGGAGAGAAGCCGTACTACTGCTCAGACTGTGGGAGGAGCTTTAGGCATTCAAATACTGTGAAAACACACAAGTGCAGTAAGAGTTATGATGGAAATGGGCAGCAATAAATGTAACCTTAACACAATCAAGCAGCAAAAATCTGCAGGTACTTCAGATTCACGCCTCACCCCGCCCCCCCACCCCCCAAAATGCTTAATGTTTATTATATGTTATAAATAATAAGGAAGATCCAATTCCAGATTCCAATTATTTTTAAAGCTTTGTAATCTTTATTAGTCTGTAGGAGATGATTTCTGTGTTATGTCCGTTCAGTGTTTTTTGTTGAGTGACTGTAATAAAGAAGGTATGACCATGAAGACTGTAACAGTAAAGCTTCAGCAGTGCAGATCTGAACTGCTTTGCAAAGGAGACACAGGAATATGAAAGATTGCCTCTGAGTGATGTACTCGTGACCTCTGCTCAATCTGGTTTACCCAGCCTTTGTTCTACACAGCAGACAGTCACATACAAACCAGACTACATCGTATTCATGGACTTTCCATTACTGTTTCCAAAGACTTTGAGGACGGTTGATGTACTTCAGAATCTGCAGAGGGATTTTTCCTTGAGAAGGACCCCTTGACATGAGAAACGACCAGTGGTTACAGTTCAAACTAGGTATCTCCATCAGTATAGAACAGGGTCACCGGTTGCATAGTGACACTTGATGACATCATGAGGATGTACATGAGGAACACTATACCTGTTCCCTAAGCTTCATCTATGAACTAATCCAAGTCTGTTTAGTGAGGGTAGATATCTGTGGGTGATCTCATCCTCTAGTAATGGAGCTTCTGCAAACTTGACTGGTCCACAATAACTAGGATGCTTTTTAAACATTTCACGTAAATATCATGCATACAAATGCTAATTGTGTTTTCTTCTACTACCATAATGCAAAAAAGCCTTTAGATTGTATAGACTACTGTGAGTAGGGACGGCATCAAAACAAGCAAGGTTTAACTCAGTTGCTTAAGGTAGAATTATCTTAACAGCTATTCCTCATTATGGCCCCCAGTTGCAAGGGAATAACGAACCACCGCTGCCCTGGTAACGGCAAAGCTGGCATTTTGCTGAGCATCTTCTGGGCTGCTCTTAGACCTTGTATGGTCCGTGGGTGGACCAGCAGAGGCAAACAATTAGCTGGGTTCCGATCATATCAAACTAGTAGACTAATATATGCTTGCTGTCTGTTGCATCTTGGGTAAGCCGTTCAGGCCAGGAAAGAAGGCGTTTACGCCTCAATGACATCCACATTCACAAAGCTGTGTGAAAAATTCAAAATTGTTCTTAATGTAGCTGCTGCATTACTTAAGGTGGAAGTGGAAATTCAAAAAGATTCCAAAGAAGCCAACTTCAGCTTTTTGAAGGTGGATATCATTGGGGTGGCGCAGATATTTCAGCCCTTGTTCCCGGACTGTCCAGGACAGACAGTTGTGAAAGCACATTGTGGAGAGCCGTTTTTCAAGAGCTTTGGATTCAGCATTTCAAAATACTGAAAGAAGACTTTGAAAAGCTGTGCATCATGATTGGAGGGTCACTGGTCACCCATGCCAACTGACGAGAATTGCCACTGTAATTTACAAGCTTGCCACGTGTGTGGACTGTAATTTAGTGTTCCTCAATACAAACACTGGTCTGAATTACAGGTCAAAATCTGGAGTGGATTCAGCACTCCCTGAACATACCTTCTGACCCTTCAGACTGCAGCAGAAACAGAGGTAAAGAAGGCTTTTTAAGGAAGGCCGAAAAGCTGCACTCAACACTGAATGATCAGAATGTTCAGGTTTAACAGCTGCTTCTAATAAAAGACATGAACACTCAGCTGTTCCGCTTCTCCACTTAGGAATCTGTGATGTTATGGATGATTAGCTCAGGTTCTCACCCAGTTGGGCCAACAGCTGCAGAAACTGGCTCTGGCCATTAAGAAACCGTATAACCTTCCTCTGTTATTATCATCAGATTTATTTAGATAAAATCCCTAATTTATGTTAATCAAAGCTTAAAAAAAACTAAAAACTAAAAGTAGAATATACAATGTTTCTTACAATGTTCCAGATGTCCACACCCCATATTAATAGCTTTGATTTTGTGATCTACACAATGTAGTATTATTGACCAGAAGTTAATAAATGCTAAATTAAATATTAATCCATTTAAAGTACATTTTTGTCAGAGTTCAGAACCTTTTTCAGAACCAGCATGTGATTAGGATTTGATTACAAAATGCTCTTCAGATTTCTCTATCATTTTACAATCATCTAACGAATATTTCCTCATTTTTACAACTTCCACAAATGATTCTGAATGTGTCTACAGATAAATTTCTTCATTATTACTGAAAACACTTGTAAACATGTGAACAGTGATGTATTTAATAAGGAGATTTTATCTGTTTCAGGGTTTTGCATTTGATCTGCTTCTTGGAAGTTTAGGAGGCTGGAGCATCTGATTTGAAATGACCGGTTTCTTTTATTTGGGTGCTGTAATACTGACACAGAGAGGAGTGACAAAACACACCAACTACAGCTTCTGTTACTTTTTATACAAATATAAAATATCATGTCTTACCTTCATACAAAAACAAACAAACAAATACATCTTCCTTAAAAATATAATAAACACGCTAAATGCTAAAAGAAAAAACCCAAACAATTTTGGGTCCTTTGTGTTGGTCCATTCACCATGACAGCATCTGATGTGATCTAATGATGCATAAAAGTAAAAATCAACACAAATGTAGATACATATTTTTTATTGGACAGCGATGATATTCACATGCATTTCCTTAGCTTTTCATTTCTAAATTCTTGTTCTTGATTTTGTTTATTTTATATATATATATATATATATATATATATATATATATATATATATATATATATTTTATTATTTTTTTTTTTTTTTTTTTTTTTTTTTTTCCTGTTTTACTTGTCGTGCCTGCACTCACTTGAAAGATTTCTTTATGGAAAATAACCTTTCACAAGTTGAAATACTCCAACAAATAAAGTGGGGCGCAAAAAGTTTTATTAAATTTGTTTTTGAATTGTACAGGAACATGAAAAATAAATATTAATAAAAGATTTAAAATAGAGGAAACTGGATATAACCAGTTAACACCTTATGACAAAAGCACACATAATGTTAAATATACTAAACAAACGCTTGAAGAAAAAAAAGACACAGCAAAATAGTTATATTTTTATGCAAATAATATTAGATAATCTAATATTGCAATTGCATACACATATTGATTCATTTTTTTTGTAATGCAGACTTGGTTCAGAAACAGTCAAAGTTAGTGTCCATTGTGCACATCCTCATCAAGTGCAACACAGCAAACACTTCACTGTTGCAGTCTTCATGATCATATTTCGGGATCTCCAACAAGAACAACACATACAGGAAACATCTCCTAAAGATTACAAGGGAATTCAATTTGGCACTTTCATTTTAAGAAGCACTAACTCTTTAATGTGTAGAACCCAAAGGACCAACAAGGGGGTGCAAATAGCCAAATATGCAGTTTAATCTTGGTATAAACATTGCATAAACATCTGCACCAACCAATTCAGTTTAACTAGTAATTCAGTAAATCGGAACCGCTTAAAACTGAACGAACACGCTACTGATGCTACTTCTATCTTCTCTTCTTGCTTAATCAGGAGACTTTGGTATCTTGTCATTGTATGCACTTGATATGTAGAGAATGTGATTTAACTAAATTGAAAAATGAAAATTTTGGTTTGTCTCACAAATTATATTTTTGAACCAGTTAAAACTTGAATAGCTAGTTACATTTATTGTGACTCCAATCCACCACCAATCCAACATAATGATCGGCACCTTTTTTAAAATCTTTAATACAGGGCTTATATACACATCATCAGACAGAATCTTAGATTCTACATGTTGTTGTTTGACTCACAGCACAAATATGAACATGAGTTTAAGTGGTCATCACCAAATTATGCAAAATGATTGCCAATAAGATGCCCAGTTTGATTAATTGCTTGACATGGTTATATTAAAAACAATTGGAAAAAAAATTATATTTGTAATAATTTAAGAATTATATTTCATTCCTGACGTATTTTAGCATGTTCTGCTCTGGGCCTCTATAAGACTCTTGAGCTAAGATTTACTATATATAGAAGTAAATAGTCTCTTATTAATGACATGGAACTTTTTGAATGTTTCTTACATATAAAACAAATTTAATACAATTTTGAGGAGGAACCCGAAGTGCCACACCTTCTCACGTATAAGCCTGACTTGGCATTCAATCGGTAAATTATATTTTAGTTTATGTTCATGTTTTGGAAATAGCACAGAACAAAAACAGGTGCTTTTCACCTCAGAAGTTTAAAATCGACAACAAGTTCCCATTCCCTGGACAGTTTTACTACTGGAATATGTTACACTAATTACTGTCAGTTTCCATCACTACTCTTAGTGCACTTGTGTGTCATCACAGTCTTTAAATGCCTGAAACTCTTCCCACACTCTGAGCAGTAGTACGGCTTCTCTCCTGTGTGGATGCGCTGATGTTCTTGGAGAGTGCTCTGTTGAGTAAAACTCTTCCCACAGTCCGAACAGTAATACGGCTTCTCTCCGGTGTGAATGCGCTGGTGTGTTGTGAGATGACACTGTTGAGTAAAGCTCTTCCCACATTCTGAGCAGCAATGCGGCTTCACTCCTGTGTGAATAAGCTTGTGTTTTTGGAGATTACTCTGGTTGTTAAAACTCTTCCCGCACTCTGAGCAGTGATACGGCTTCTCTCCTGTGTGGATGCGCTGGTGCGTTTTGAGATGACTCTGACGAATAAAACTCTTCCCACACTCTGAGCAGTGATACGGTTTCTCTCCTGTGTGAATACGTTTGTGTATTTTAAGGGAACTCTGCACAGTAAAACTCTTTCCACAGTCCGAACAGTAGTGACTTCTCTCCCTGCCACGTTTCTGTGCAAGTCTGTGGGACACCAGCTGCATACTAGTACGTCTTCTGGACGCCATATTTTTATATTTTATCCGTTTCATCAGCTTAATGCTCTTCTTCATGCAATGTCCTGATGCATTTACAGAAACACATTTAAGCTGGGTAGGACAGTGCAGGAGACAACTTTAAACAGGACATCGTTTCTGGAATAAGAAAAAACATAAACTCAATGTACAGTACAGTACAACAGAAGTAGTTATATCCAAATCATGAAACCCTATAAACAAAAGATAATTGACCCCTAAAAAGTAAGAGAATAATATAAAATTTAACACCTACGCCACACAAGTTTTCACTGTGTAAAAAGACAGTTACAGTCAACAACTCAACTCAAGGCAAGATCTGGAAAGATCTGCTTGTGGACTAGCTCAGACCCACCCATATAAATCTCTAAGAACGTTCATGAGGGTACATGAGCATGTTTATTCTCTTTAACTTTAACCAGTAAAGTGTTTTACAGCTATATGTGTTGAATATATAAGATGGTTGGTTGGAAACGGCCCGTTTAGTCTAAGCAGAGCAGTGAAACCTTCTAGTACAGATTAGCAGCTGTCGATACTATTAAGAGGGAACACAGAATGAACCTGAGCAGGAACCACGTTTAACTTCTCTATTAGAGGAAACAGCCACGTTCTGAGCTCATTACCTATGTACTGCTTTTAGAGGACTGTCCACATAGAGTCGGTCACCCAGACTCCGAACGCGCTCATACCACTGGAGAAGCACGATTCAGATGTGTCTCCAGCTGTGTCTCAGAGTGAATGAAGAACAGTGAGTGTTAAAGTGTCGGACAGCTTCCTACCTTCAATAGTTCAGCTCTGGTTTCTGGTCCTCCAACAACACGGTCTGAGGGGGCGTGGACTGCTGACCACAACACGATCCCCTGCTTCTCCACTTTAGAGCAGCTGGAGATAGTTATTGTTAGAGAATTAGCGCCACCATCTGGCCTGGAGCGTCGTCTTGCTCCGCCTTCTGGCTCTTACTGGAGGTAACAGCGGTGTGAGGAATTCTAAGAGAACCCAACCGACAGGAATGAAGCTTGGTTGGGCTGACATCGTGAGACATGCCAATGATTCACATTTCTCGGGCGTGCACGTGATCGTCAATGAAAGCATTGCGGTTTGTTGTCTCCCGTCACACGTCCACACGTTTTGTGACATTGTACACTAAATGTTTTTTTTTTATTTATTTACCTTCTAAAAGTGTCCTGTTTCAAGTCTTTTCCTGCACATCAATACCTAACGTATATGTGCTTCATTAAAAGCACAAGGGCATTTCATCAAGTGAAATCTGAAGCTGCTGAAAGAGGTTAAAAATAAGAATATGGCATCCAGAAGACATACCCTGCAGAACCAGTAATCTCCATCAACACCAGCGCATTCACACAGTAGAGAAGCCGTATCGCTGCTCAGAGTGCGGGAAGAGTTTGTGCCATTCGAAGACTCTGATGGCACAAAAGTGCACTAGGTGCACTGGTGAAATCGGGCAGTAATTAGTGTAACCTTAACCCATTGTGGGAGTAAAAGTCCTTCCACCACAGTTTTCTAACAGTTTTTAGGAGAAAAATCTCAAATTGTTGTTTAAGGCTCTTTGTAAGACATGAACATTTCCTGTGCAGAGCACCAGGTCAAGCCTACAGCTCATACACCCAATGGGACTTCAGGTTCCCCATAAAATTAGTTTCATTATACTGCTTTATGTTGAAAACCACTGAAAGACTTCACACTGGATAGTATCGGATTCTTTAACAACAAAGTTGTAACAGTAGTAATTCAAATGCTCAATTAACGGGTAACTTTACCAAGCACCCTTATTGGTGAACACATTTTTGAGGAATGTCTGTTTCAAGGATGTCCATGCTTACTTCAACATGAAAACACCCAGTCCCACTCTGCAGGCAGTAAAACAGCATGGTTGTTAAATAGTGACTGTGGGTGTTAGACTTACCTGTCTGCAGTCTAATGGTACCTTTCCCTTGCCGGTGCGTAATGACACTATCTTAACAGGAGGATACTTGAAAGTATGCAACCAAGAAACTTTTATGTATTTTAACATGACATTACTGCAGACTGCATCTCTACAAGAGGTATAACCCTGATGACAGCAACCATGTGTTGCAACTGAATAGCTTTGTAAAGGAGTCACAGGAGTACTAGACATCAAGCTCTCTGACTGACGTACCAGTGACCTCACCTCTTTGTGGCTTATGCATACCGGTTCTACATGGCATACAGTTGAAAACAGGTCACTCAAGACTTGAACCATGAACCAATATCCTTTTCAGAAACTTTAAGACCTGTTGATGTTCTTTGAGAAAGGTGCTTTTACATGGGATAAGAACTAAACATCTCCAGGACTGCACCATAATAGCCTGAATCTGTTTGCAATTCTATGTAAAGATCCTTTAATTTACATAATATTACCATAAAGGTTTTTACTTTTGCGACCAGGTTTGTGTTTCTTGTTAGTATGTGAAATTATCTGTGTGTTTGTGGAAGTCTTAACCCATCGTGTAACGTGTGTTTTTTATACATTTCTAAATGTTTCATCTAGAAAAATATTTTTAGTATTAAAAGTAAATATTTTTTCTTGATGTGTTTTTTCCCAGATGCAGTCCATTCATTTAAACTATTCAACATTAAAGATAAACATACCATCTTTTTAAATACATGACGCTGGAGTGACTAAACAGACGCTTGCAGATTTAAGAGCAACTGGGTAAATTGTAAGCCAGAACATAATGACCTAGGCAATCATAACCACCAGAGCAAACAAACCCAAACACACTACAACCTACTACAGTCAAAAAATCCAGAACAAAGGCCAACTAGGTAGCAGATTTAATTTAAAATTTACTTGGAAAGAAGTCATTTCAGCATTACAGGCATGCCAAACAATTTTCTGAAAATTGAAGAAAGGAGTAAAGGCACATTTCAGAAGAATAAATTGGAAAATGAAACCAAATGCCAAGCAAATTCTCTCCGTGTCTGCTTACTAACTATTACACTTCAGTGTACGTTATGTAAATCAATTTTAATCAAATATAAACCTTCTTATTCACTATATGTTCATTCACATGTATGTAACATCTTTGCATTCAGTGGAAGCATTGAACTATTTTAACTCTAACTATTTGTTGTGTTGTATCACTTAATTGTCAATGCTGTTACAGTTGCAGCAAATTTAGTTTCCGCCATAGGAGTCCTTCAGTTTTAACATAAGATAATCCACAGACTTCACTGGAGGATATTTGTTTGATCCATCACAGCAATTTATGACAGCATCGTCATCTGGCTGCACAAAGAAGGCCAAGCACTGCCTTGTGCTTAAGTCACCAACAGGGGGCAGCAGAACCCTATGAACCTGCAAAGGCACACGGCAACGAAAAGGTGGTCAACCTTAAAACGTCTAAATGTAAAGATGTTGGTTTCTTTCGTTTGTATATGTGTAATTTAGTTTGTTTGATTTTGCATTAGGTTTGAACTTGATAGGGATGATATTTACAGCAGATACAAACACATCACTGGTCCATCTCTGCATCATGTCTCCGATATTGATGAGAACTGTTCCAGGAATGCTTGGAACTGAGATATACTCTCCTTTACGGTTTAGGACCTAAAGAAAACACAGAACACCTTATATGTTATTATCACTGGCTAGAGAATTTAATACTTCAAAGCTGTTTTGATGTGACAGAAATTACAGCCTCTGCAGCAAAAACAAAAATGACAACAAAAACAATAACCTTACTTTCTGCAAATGTCAAAGCTACTTTACAATTGCATAAGTGTGCAGTTTCAGTATGTGTCATGTTTTGGGCAGTTTTCCCAATTTCAACAGTCCTAGAACATAAGTTTACAGATTCAAGGCAGGTCCACCACAGGCTGATCAGACCTGACTGTGTGTCCCGTGGTGATTGAGTGATCATTTGGTAGTCCACCCTGTCTCCATTTGTTTCGGCCACAGCCAGTGGCTGCATCTGGTGCCTACTTTTAGGAGCGTTTCATTGGAATTGACAACAGCCCACCTCCATTAAGTGCCCATTCATACTCCAGCCTTAATGCCCTGCTTCAGTTACTGGTTGGCATATCGCTTTTTCATTTCGTATGTCTTGCAGAAGGCATCCTTCCAACTAACTGTCAACTCAATAATAAAGACACACCAGTAGGAGTTGGACCAGAGGGCAAGACCTGGGTACAGGTTGGTCTGCACATTAGAGCTGGTTTCTTTCCAACCCAGAGATGAAAGTTTGGTGGAGAAGGCAGGACAGTGAATGTGGCTCTGACGATAAAACTATTGGTTTTTCCACAGCTTGCTCAGGAAGTGTGATTTTCTTTACTTGCTGGGCTTGGAACACTGCACTGGCACACCTGGCTGCTTCCTTCTGGCGGTGCAGTTTCTCCACCACCAGACGCTAGTGTTCCTGTATAGTAGCCTAAGATCTTTCTCGTACCATCATCCAAGGCTTTCGGTGAACATCTCTGGGATTGTTGGTATTGGTTTGTCATTATTGTAGAACCTCTCATTGGCAAGCTGTTTTTAGACCATAGAGATGTGGGATTTGCTGGGTTTCATCTTCATTTGTGCCCATTTGATGTTCTCCTGGAGTGATTGTCATCATATCATCCATGTATGCCCTGATTGACCAATTCTTCAACCGTTCACCTCCAACCCCCGACCGTGATGCTCCATTGCCATACAGCTCAATGTGTTGCCAGACAGTGGTACAGCCATGTGTTGTGACACAGAACTGAAGATCCTGGAAGTAGGTTTTAACCTATATGTTCTCTGGGAGATGAAAAAAACTTATAAGGCCCTGATTCGAATGATTTGGTTTGGTCTAGGAAGACCGCATACATGTCTCTCTTTACCTTCTTGACCATTTGTAACTGGCGCCAGAAGATGTTTGTGTGTTCTAGATATCTTGAAAAACCATTTACCCCTGCCTTCTTCTAAAGCATCTACAAGAATGCTGAGAGCCTTTTGGCAGCTATACTGAGAAAAACATTCCTTCCACATTCAGCAAACTGCTCTGGAAGAAATAGTTGATGGTTGAGAGGTTTTCTTCTTAAGAATTGGGATCCCTCCCAGTGTTTGGTATGTTTTGCTTTCCCCATCGGGCCCAGGGGCTTATGTTAATCTTGCCCACCTTATTGCGCCTTCAGCGTCACTTCATGTATGGCGTCCAGCCTTATTTAAACATCTTCTTTACGACCTGCTAGAAGCTGGACAAGGTTTATGTTGATCGTTATCCACTTTTCTGGCAGAAAATTTATATTTGATTTAGGCCATTGAGTTAGAGGCTTCTGTTTCTCCATCTTACTCTCCACTGTTAGCTGGGGCTGGATAGGCTCTGGGCTCCTGACTGTTAGTGGATCTTTACTTGGTTGGGCTTTGTTTGAGGTATGTGGCAAACACAGATGCCATAGAGCTAGAAGTACTTTGTAGAAAACAGTGGGTGAAGGTCCACTATTCCAACATGCTAGTAACAATACAGCAGTATACCGTGATAAACTGCAATAAGGCAGTTACCCAAGAATTGGATCATAAATACAAAAATGTACATCATAGAGAATCCTAAAGGAGGTGGTATTACTAGTCCTGCCACCCTGCTTTCTCACCTGCAGGCCATTCTCATGACTTTGGAAGACAAGAGTGATGGTGCCAAAGTCAGAATGTTCCCCACAGCGGACCTGACCTTCCTTCACGCTCTCACTCTTCACTGGAGGATAATATAGAGAACGAAGGGTACTGCGGTTTTCTTTACCTTAACATCAATAGAAACAAAATTTAGAACCTTGTTCCTGGTCTGTAGTCAGAAAAAAAATGGTTTCAGTAGATCCCTGAACAAGCCACAGTTAGTCCAGAATGCATCAGATTGCAAATAGTTTCAAAAAAGCTTTTGTGCAACGTGATATTTCAGTTTTAAAGACTGAACATGGGCACATGTCATAGAAGGCTGTCAGCTTAATGTTTCAATCTTTTGTTTTAAAATGTTTTTGGGAACCTTGCTAATAACCTACAATTGCTACATAATGTAAACGTTCCTCCTTCGATTGGATCACTCATGAGGTGTCAAAGCTGGAAAAAAAAAAAATCTGCTTTTAGCTACAGCGAGCTGGAATTCAATACAATAAATTGTAATAGAAAGAAATTGTTATTTGGAATATTTTTGAATGCGACAATTAATTAATTATTAATTTAACTTTTTTCATTTATGTTTTTACTATATTTCAATCCCTGATTTCATTGTTGGGTTAGCTACACTGTAATAGAGGTTCTCCCTTATTGTACTCTAAATTTAAATAAAGACTGATTGATTGATTGATTGATTGATCAATCATCTTACCTACTGTCACTTGCAGTGCTGCCTAATTGCTGCTGCAGTGAAACCCCTGTTGCTGTTTCTCCAGGTCTGCTTGGTTGTTTCATAGCAAATGTATGTGCTGCTGTTAGCTAACAGCTTTCAGTAGCCCCACCGTATGCTACTGGACAGTCCGCAAATTTAATCTAATCTTCAAGGACTCCTAATTCTCATGGTTCCTAACTAGCCTTCCAAACCTCCTTTTTGTTCTTCTGTATCTGCCTTATGTTTTCATAATCCGTATTATTACAACACACAAAGGATTAATTACTTACCACTCAGATATTTCATGTATGGAGTAAGCTAAAATTGTATAATCCCATTCATGTAAACTTTTATAATCTTGGACAGTAACTTCACTAACCAGTACCACTCAAAAAGAAGACAGGTTGCCATTTAATTCTGCTTTTTTTAAATTGATTTCTTGTGATCTCAAGGTGTTTTTTTCTAGCCACTGAGACACTGCTGTCCTTCACTCAGTGATTAGGTGTCTAGAACTGGATTTGGTAAAGATACCTCTTAACTATGAAATATTAATTACCTCTAAAATATTGGTGTTAACCCTGTATAAAATATATTATATAAAAACAAATGAGAACACTGCACATCATTTAGCTTACTTCCGAAGTGGCGATGCGCTTTGAGAAAAACATCGGGCTCTATGCCCAGGCTGAGGGCCATCACTCTGAGTATTCGGAGTGAGAGCTCCATACAACGGCGATAGAAGGACACTTGGATGGTGCAAAAATCATCAACACCAACTGACGGCCATTCCTAAGATGACAAAAAGTAACAAATCATGTAAGTTATCCAGTGGACTTCTATAGTATTTACACCAATGATCTGTTGTGGAATAAGATGCAATACAATATCTGTGCACAAAGTAGTTATGTTGAAGAATTCCTTTAGGTCTCCTGGACGGGACAGATTCAGTCTGAGAACATGAAGACATTATGAGTTAGACTAATTTAAATAACCAACAATGGCTAATACATCAACTTAAGACAGCACAATAAAGTTGTAGGGTTGCTACCTTTCTGTCTCTAATGAGACCCAGCCATGATGTAAGCTGTTTGAAAAGCTTCCACGACTGAAAGCTCTTTTCTTCTCTTCAGGAAGCTGAAAGAATTTCTTAGAAATATCCATAACACGATCCACCTACAAAAAGTGTGTAAGGATTAAGCACACAGTGCAAAGAGCCTCATTTAGTTTGTTAGTTTTGCTTCTTCATATTATTATTATTGGTTTTTCAAATTTCCCCAAATGTAAAGATTAGTAGTTACACATAGAGACAATTGATATTAAGAGTATAATCTGTGTGGTCAGTTTATTACCACAGTTCATTAGTAATCAATACAGAAATTCAGGTAATTCCAAAGAGGTGACTTAGTCCTTCTTGCACCTGGAGGACATGGTGTTCAGGTGTTTATAGACTTCCCAGATAGCAAACTTGATATGGCCTAAACCTGGTCCACTTCCAGCATTTACTTGCAACCCACATGCCAAATGGAATGATGACGCAAGATACCAGAGAGGACCAAATGTACTTACCAGAACCCAGCCAGTTGCTTTTACAGGACCTTTTTTCTTTTACTGAATTACTCCTGGTTTTTAGCCATCATGTCTAAAACATTTACTACACTGTGAATTAAATACATTTAATTTCATGTTACATGGTTGAATTGAAGACAAAGATTTATTGTTCTATTAACTTAATATTACTTTTTTCACGGATAGAACATTTTATTTACTTGTGAATTAATTATTTCTGAATGCATGCTAAGATATGTAGTAGTGTTCCTAGTACTGAAGTATACTGTGTTGGACTAATCAAAATAAATATTTAAACCCAGTGTTATTCTAAATGAACAGAACTATGGACATTTCACATGGAATAAAATTTAGGGTAATGTTTCTTACAGTGTTCTGAATATGAATTTGACCTTTGCACTCCTAATTCTGTTAATATCTATTTAAAACTTTAATTATTGTTCATGTCAACACTGGCAATATTTACCAGAACTGGCCCAGATCCAGTCTGAGACAAGCAGCACTGCCATATTTTTACCAGAGGTGGGCCAGATCTGTTTTGAGGCTAAATAAAATTCTTCTGTGTGGGCCACTTTCAGTACAATACAAAACTACCTGGGAACTCTGTCTTGGGAACATTTTAAACATTATGAAACAGAAGCCCAGTTTTTCCATATATCCTTTTATTAGTGTTCACCGAAATGCTGAAAAAAGAGGGTTTGGCAATTTGAAGAGTATTGCCAACACACCATAAATAACGATGTGAATTCTCTTGTTTTAATGATTTTTAGGTAATATATATTCACAAAGTATTGTATATCTGATTAAGTTAGTTAGTCCAATACTTCCTAT
Source organism: Prochilodus magdalenae (assembly GCA_024036415.1). Classification (NCBI taxonomy): domain Eukaryota; kingdom Metazoa; phylum Chordata; class Actinopteri; order Characiformes; family Prochilodontidae; genus Prochilodus; species Prochilodus magdalenae. The sequence continues at coordinate 12,138 of JAMWET010006373.1, read as the reverse complement.
TGTGTAAAAATAGATTATTTCTGTTATTTGCCCCAAAATTGACACAGCAATGTATATAACTTTCAGTTGATCTATCAATTACTATAACTATCAATTGATTATGTATATATATTAGAGCAGGCAGCATCTAATTAACTCACCTGATTTGTAAAAAAGTTTCACAACTACATTTTGGTCTGTCAGAAATTAATTCGTTTTTGTGCAAAATGCTGAAAAATATATAATATATATTAATTATAATAATATTGTTCATAATATATATGAATAAGTAATTCAGATATATACCCTTTGTGAAAACGTTCTCTTTATCATTACTAATCTTTGTTGATAAGCTTTTGTCCTAAAATACCAAGAATGTTAAAGTAGAAGTTTTTGCCCTTGGAACACAATTTCAGATATAAAAACTACCAATTTAAACTTAATTGCTTTACGTTTTATTCGATTTGCAAAAACTTTGAACTTAGAAATTTAGTCCAATAAACTGACATACTGTTGAAACCAGCTAGTTGAAAAAAAAATACATAACAAACCAGTTAAATAATATAATCAATTAGACCTTTGAAACCAGAGTAATGCCCATTGTAAATATGCCAAGAGCAGAAAGTACAGATTTTTATTATGAAATGCAGTGAGTAAAAAAAAAGCCTAACCAAGCAACACTCACATCATTCTGGTCTATTCCAGTGTTCTTCAGGTAAACAAACCCCACTTCAGTGAAGGCTGTTTTCACTTCATCACAAAGCTCCTGCAGTTTCTTCTTGGATATTTCGTTAACCCCAAGTTTGTATGCATCAAAATCAATGATCGGAATGGTGTCCATGTTGGGCATTGTCGTCTGTGCAGGCTGCTAGTTGTGAGTTCAGAGTACATTAGCTTTTGTGTTTACATAAATGAGAGGCGAAGTTTTCAATAATTAACCTAAGGATTAATTTTTTATAAAACTACAAAATACAGACCAGAATTAGTTACAGATTACCATTGGAACCGATTCAGGAGACCAGACCAGGCACTGAATTGTAAATTTCTTACAATTCAGAAATTCCATGAAAAACATTAACCATGCCATTATTCCAAGACCCCCAAGTACAAGCAGCAGTAAACTAGGTCGGCTTTCAAACCCACACTTATTCAGGTAATAAGTCAACATCTGTTCACTTTAACACCAAAAAGAAAAAGTCACAGTGACACATCACAATACACATTTTATCCAGTGACACACCACTGCTTAAATACACATCACATGCAGAAAACCCAGTTTAAACCACAGCAAAACCAATTTCAACTCATTTTTAATGATCAGATTTCTATGATTGGGCACTACTTGTTTTAGATGCGTCAGTTTTCCCTAAACTCAGTATTTTTCTCATACCGTACATTATTATTCTGCCTCTGTCTGAAGTGCTTTGTTAGAGCTCCTGTGTCTTAAAGTCCCACTTCCCAATGATCCCCACACTGCTGTGTCTGAGTTTTGTGTAGAGTTTATTTACTGTTTCAGCTGTCTGTGCAGGGCATTAGACTATGTCTAATGTGGTCAGCAGCTTCCAATACACACGACACAAGCTACATTAAATTCCTTATTGTTTCACATATTTGATATCCTGTTCCTTCCAAAGAACATAAACAATTTTTACATTAATAAGAAACTGAGGAAAATGAACAACAATGTTTCCCCCGTCCACACAGGTAAAGAGCTTGGATGTCGTCCTGGACAGTAACTCATCTCATTTCAATCACACATTAATAACACACTCGGTCCTGCCTACTTCCACCTTCCGCAATATCAACCGCCTTCGGCCCTCTCTTAAACCTCCTCACGCTACTCGCTGCCATTCTTGTACACAGCCTTGTTTAACCTCCCGATTAGATTATTGCAATTCTCTTCTTTTTGGTCTCACCCACAAAATCTCTCCATAAGCTTCAACTGGTCCAGAATTCAGCTGCCCGTATCATTACTAGAACCCCCACCTTCCATCACATCACACTCCTGTCCTCCAACACTACAGCTCCCTGATTGGCTTGTTCCCGGTTAAGTTTCCGTATCAACTACAAAATCCTTCTGCTCACACTTCAAGGCCATCACAATCTTTCCTCCACCATATCTCTCTACTCTTCTTCAGGTTGTTGTTCCCTCTCACGTCCTCCCTCAGATCATTCTTTTTCCATCCACCTGGCTGTCCCCACTGCTCGCACTCAGCACCATGGGGAGCAGAGCTTTCAGCCGCTCTGCTCCCCAAACCTCTCTGGAACTCTTTTTACCACCTGATTTAAGAAATATTAACTCACTTTCACAATTCAAATCCACACTCAAAACTTACCTGTTTTTAAACTTGCATTCTCCATTTGATCATTGTGTATTTTCTAATTTTAACCCTGTTTCTTAATGTTTTGTGTTTTTTTAATCTTTATTTTTTTTTTTTTCAATATGTTTTTATTGTTTAATTTGCACTTTTGTAAGGTGTCCTTGAGTGACAGAAAGGCGGCTATGAAATAAAAATGTATTATTATTATTATTATTATTATTATTATTAATACAGAAATAAAGGTTGTTTAAAGGGGAACAAGATTTCTTTGTTTTTTGCAATTAAAAGTTTCTAAATTTACTGATTTAAGTTTTAAATGTTTTGTAATTTGAAGTGCCTGTTTTGTAATTATGAACCTTAAGGCTACTTAAAATAAAAGTCATAAGAACCATGAACCAATGAACCAAGGCCATGCTTGACTGAATCCAGGTGGGATTTAAAATTGGACGCACGTTTCCATGACCAGGTGCTTTCAGCGGGAGCCGCTCCAGGCCAGGTGGTGGCGCTATTTCTGTAACTATGACTTACTCCAACTGCTTCTAAAGTGGAGAAGCAGAAGATCGTGTGGTTGTGGTCAGCAGTGTAAGCCTCCTTCGCGCTCAGACAGTGTTGTGTTTGGAGGAGCAGAAAACAAGAGCTGAAACTATTGAAGGGTAGGAAGCTGGTCAGACACTTTAAACACTCATTGTTCTTCATTCACTCTAAGACACACAGCTGGAGACGCATCTTGAGTTCTGAGAATAAAATCGGATTGGGTTTAAAATAGATTAGACACTCATAAGCAGCTTCATTCAGACCATGGCTGGGTAATGGGAGCTGCTGCTGGTGGACACCGAATATGTGGTTGGGGAATGTTTTCCCTAGTTGGGTTGGATAAACAGAGCAGAAACGATTTCTTGATTTATTTACCAAGTTAGTTCCAGAAACATCAAACACAGTTTCTTAGATCAAGACTTTTGTGGTTGTAGGTTTATCTGAGGTGCTTCTGTTCCTTTTGTGTGCTAACTGTAAATATGATCCTTTATGTACATGAGCTATCTACTCCACTGTCAGTTTTGAAGACATACAAGCAGATCTTATTGTTTACTCACGAAAATTATTAACAATGTGTAGAAAGCGAATGATACTGAAATCGGCTTATTCGAATTATTCGGTGTCACCTTAAAACACCCCGTAGTAGCGTCATAACCGATTCGCAAAATCAATCCATGTAGTCAAAACGTAAAAGAGCGATTGTACCGCTGAGCATGCTGTTAGAGGGACTAAATCAGGACTGACCAGACTGTTCTAACTGATACACACCCAATTTATGTCGAATCAGTTTAAAAAGACTATTTTAAAAAAATGATCCCCTTTTTCCTTATTAATTTTAAACCTAAAACAATACATAAGTTTATACAGTCTAAACTTTGAACAAAATGTTTTTGTCCTCAGTGTGGTCTATACGATATATCTGTTTGGTGGTCATGAAGTGATGGCTTTGTTGTGACATGAAAATGGAAAGTTTATTCTTCCCATACTCTTTCTGGCTGTTGATTTGAGTGCAGCATTTTATGAATTTAGGTCAGTTGACTTTTGTTGCATTGCACATTGATTTTATCTTTGATTTCTTTTTTTCTTCTTCTAGAAATGATTGATCTCCATTTTTCAAGTTTCTCCTGCACTTTCCTACCCAGCTTAATGTGCTTCTGTAAACACTCCAAGAGATCCCACCAAGCGACGAATGTTAAAACTTCTGAAAACAGGTGAAATATAAGAATATTGGCATCCGTAGGCTCCAGTACTTCGCAAACATCGTCTGTTACCCCTGATATGACAACACCTTACATAATAGTACAGAAGCGCATCAAGAAGAAAAAAACACTGCTGCACTGAGTGCGGAAAGCGATTTTAGTCGACATGCTTAATCTAAAAGTGCACGAGCGCATTTCACACGGGAGATCCATGGATATGTTTTTAAACTAGGCTTTGGAATGAACTGAAGTTTAGATCATTTTTCGCATTGTAATTCAAAGTCCTTGAGTAGGTAAGCATCTCTCCTGTTTAAATGGTAGGATCACTTTTCTATGAATGGTAGTTTTCAAACGTGTTCATGAATGAACCATCCACTGCCTTTGGCCAACGTTTGTGGGGATGTGTCCCTTATCGAGTCATGAACAATGCTGTGTATATATACATACATGCCTGTGTACCTTAAACTGTTCACACTCAGTTTTTGCTTGTAACACTTATTACTGTATGATGAGATGGATCTCCATAAAGTTACTCAGCTTTTGACATATGCCATCAAAAATTAAAACCGTCTACAGACATATGAATAAATTTAAAATGCTTTAAAGAAATGGGCATTGCTGTTCACCAAACACTCACGTCGACAAAGAGACGTACTCAGAATTTTGGTAATCATTTAATTTTGTTTTAAATAAAAAGTTGCAACTCCCATTAAAAAAAAAAAAAAAAAAAACCTACTGCTCACAAACTTTCAAAGTATTCTCTTTACAAATCAAACGTAATATGGGGAAAGTAAAGGAGTTTTTTCTTGAGGAATAAATACTTTACAATTGATCCATATTTTTTCCTAAAAAAGTGTACAAAAAATAAAACTAAAAAAACTGTACATATTTACATAAATTTCATTAGTAAAATTGGCATAAATCATCCTCATTATTACTTTAAAACCATTATTTAAATATTCTTGTGCCTGCGTTGATGAAGTGGCAGTCGGGTTTCAGACTCAATGGAGCGCTAGAGTTACGGCTCTGACCATAACATTGCAGAATCCGCCCACTGATCACAGTAAATCAGACTCCAACCCCGCAACTTAAAACACACACATACAGTACATACTCTGCTCCCATACACACATGCACAAAATGACTTCTGAGTATGGGGTAGGAAATTCTACTGGTGAGGTTATTTGTCCCTTACTGCTGATGTGTGCGCTTCCTGAGATTACCGCACAAGACATGATGAAAAGAAGCCAGTTAATATTCTGTTTTGGTCAAAGTTTAGGATGGAACACCTGAACCTACTCCAGCACAGTGGCTAAATGGAAGAAAACTAGAGTGCAGTAACAAGGCCGACAATTAGAGGGTGCTATAGGCCCATATTAAAACGGAGGAAAATCGTTTTGAAACTTAAAGCATCCCATTGCTGTTGAAGACGGAACACATGTATGACACACTGCCACATTCATACTAACAACTACTAACCCCATACTAACAGATCAGCTGGAGTGAATTCCTATGTAGTAGTGTTGGCTAGCCAATTCCATAACTAGTACTGTTCCACGTCACTGTCACTACAAACCGTGTAACTAGAAGGCCAGAGGTCAGAAACAGAATTGGTAACAATATAGAAGGAGGGCAGGAGAAACGTGAGTGAGGTAACTGGGCTTTTGGAGAGACAGACTCTGTTCCGCGGAGTCCCCTCACAGTGCAGTCGCAGTCGACCGTGACGCGCCCTCGGTGGGTGTTGCCGATAGTGGACAGTGCTGGGTGTTGGCGGGTAAAGTACAGGTAGAATAAGGGCTTCTGTTAGACGTCTTATCTGACTATGCGCACGCCCTTTTCCCCACTCGCAGCCCGCACCGGCCCACTCGGCAGTGCTATCTGTGTCACACAAAAAAACCAAACAGGATTTAGAAATGAATTCACAGCACACCTGCTATCAGACAAACATCGCCTGAAGTCAAAATCAACCATGATGCATGCTGTTGTTTACATGCATTAATAGTAAAACGCAAATGCTTCCGTGTTTGATGTTTACTATTTATTAGGAGATTATTACGTGAACAAAACGCCAAGTGTTTTTGCTAACTGTAGACGCTCCAGTTTTCCCCTCGGCAATCGAAAGAATATTCATCTATTCAAACATCAGCGAAAGCAATTAAGACTGTCCTCGAATCTGGTTCTAGCGTGTTGTTCTTTAATAGACATCACCGTAGCTGTGGCTCTTCAATTATGCTGTTCATATCTCCTGGAATCTCTGGTCATCAGCCTGAAGCCTAACAGCAAAAAAGATGGCAAAAATTGTACAGAAGGCAAAAAAAATAAAATAAATGAAGGACTTTTATTAATGACTTGATTTTTCCCTCAATTACTGGCCTCCTCACATTTTGCTTTCTCTTATCTTGACCCTATCTGGCGCCTGTTCGTCATTTCTGCAAGCCTGTATGAAAACATAAATAAATAAAAGACCTAATCAAGAGCTGGCTTAAACTGGATATTAAATGAGCTCGCAATGAACTAAAACCCATTTGATTTAAACAGGAAAAACTGTTGAGGAGACATATCAACTCTTAGATGTAATCGTAGCTGTTTTCATAATAGAGAACTTTTTCTTTTTTTTTTAGTTTTCTTACACCAATGTGGGAGTGCAGGCTGTTGGCCTTCACTCATGAATGAAACAAGTAGCAAGGCTTAAAAAACTGCTTGGAATAAAACAGGGTTCCCACTGTAAGTCAAATTGTCAAAAGTTCCCTGACTTTCTCCTGAAAATTCCCATGACCCTGATAATGAACAGGAAAAAAAGGCCACTCTTGTGCTGAGCTTGAACAAAAAAACAGCCACAGTATTTTTTAAAACTCCATCAATTTGTGGAGAGTTAGTTTCAGTACAAAACTTATTTTCACTGCTTAAACACAGTGCACTATTATTATTGAAATTGACATTGCGCCTGGCATGTTTTTGCTTCGTTATTAGGTAAGCAGAGAATGCACTATAGCGACTGAGGTGATTGCCAGGTTGTTTGACAAGCAAGAAGGGGATAAATTTACAAGGGGACAAAAATAAACTAAAATCAGGGACGCATTAAACACTCACCACACATACGAAAAAAGCACTGCATGTATTTTCTTCGGACAGGCGCCAATAAAACATTGGATTGGTATATCATTTCTAAATGGACCAAAAGTTATGAAAGGCTACCTTAATTGCCCTAGCACGCTCTAACAATATGCCAAAAACATCAACATCTAACTGTGTATGCCCGACCTCAAAGGAACGCCAAGTGCCCTACGAAGGTAATGCAAACTGCACTATTTTTATTCCAGTGTTACTTACAAACTACTTCTAATGTAGCTACCCTTAGGACAAACAACAAAACACAAAGAAACCTTGGAGCAAATCAGAAGGGTTTATCAACGGTGACCAGGTTTAAATGTCAGTACATGTATTTCAACATGCATCAAAATCACTAACATGTCTTAATTTGACATAAAGATTAAAAACAGGTGATTATGGGGGAGAGACGTGTTATTCCAAATTTCAATTAGGTTCCAGTTCCTCAAAGGACCCAGTATCGTACATTTAAAAAGAACACTTACAAGTACAGCCATTCCGGCCAACAAAATTATAGACATGGCAACTCAGAAGGTTTTTTTTTATTTCTAGACTGAATGCTCTAACCTTAGATGACCCCAAAATAACATTAAACTATAATAGCATGTACATTATGCCGTCACCGTTAAACAAGAGTATCTATGTGTCTATTCTGATAGGTAGTTGGTTTCAGGCCTTGATATCAGTTGGAAACTGCTGAGCTTAAACCTGTAGAGTCTTTAGAACACACCAACAACAACCCATTTATTTGGTTGGGGGGACCGTTTCTAAAATTTTTGTCTAGTACTGAGTGTAAGAATGATCTAAATAAATTCATTTATTCAACGGAAGCTTCTGAAGGTTTATTACTACACAAATACTCACACCCTGCCTTGGCTCTGTGCCTGGTTACCCATGGTTTCGTCCACTGTGGTCCACTTGTCACTCTCTCCTCTGGGGGCTCAAGTATCCCTTGTGGCTAGCCTTTCCTCCTCTTCCATCGTCCATCATCATTGTCTTTCTCCCACTCCGACTCCGTGATCGCTATCCCGTTGCTGTAGGACGACACCAATTTGGAAGGAGCCAGTCCCGTCTTGGCCTCCTCCCATAAAGTTGAAGGTGCAGGGGTGCGTCGACAGGACATGCATCTGCTCCTGCAGGTTTGCTATGGTGGTGGAGTTGAGGGGTCCCTCCTGTTAGTTTTGGGTGTCCCGCTGAGCTGGTGACTGGGCTGTCTCCCCATGCTTAATCCTGGATCAGTTCTGGGTTTGTGCACGGAGCCACGCTCGCCGCGGGCTAAGGGAAGGTGGTGCGCTGGGCTGCTTGCAAGAGGGGTGGGAGCTCAGGGTAAGGAGAGTGGGGGCAGACTCCGGTTCCTCCCTCAGAGCCGACCGGCCACTCACCTGCAGGAAAGGAAAGTGTAAAATGGTGTCACATAACCCCCCCCCCCCCAGGAAAGGAACTATAAGGGTCCCAGCAGCCCAGGTTCCGTTGACTACTGCATACAGACTCCTCCCTCTGCGGAGCCGTTGTCTTGTAACATGTCCAGGGTTAAGCAGGGAGTCTGGCTAACTGAACTGAGAGGGAGGAAGGTCCTCCTGGGCAGGGGGCGTCTCGTGCAGAGCCAGTGGTTTCTCTCCCATCAGTGCTGGAGCCATAGACAGCTGAAATATGGCAGCCGAAAATATTCTCTTTAGTAAACGCCAAGAAGTATGAGCCAATCAAGCTCACACACATTCCTTACGGTGTTATATTACTGATGCTGTGAAATAGATAGATTCCTCCTTAAGACCCATATGGCCATTGCCTTGTATTTTGTTTAACAATATAAATAAAATAACTTTAACAATAGATCTGCCAGATTTGAAGTGGTTATTTGAAATGCTTCCAAACATCAGCGAAGCATTGTCTAGCAAATGAAGCTTTGTTTTAACAAAGTTGAAAGGCTTTCACCTGTTTAAATTAAGTTTATACTTATGGATTGAAAGTTATGTTAATTTTACACAGAGCAAATAAGTTCCATCTACTGTAAAATAATTTTTAAAAAATCTAAAGTCCTATGATGTATGACACTAGCATTGCTTGCCATATTGCCCATCTCTAAGACCGACCAACAGTGTTCAGATGCATCTACAAAAGCCCATTGTGACTGAAGATTTTCACTCCAACAATGCAGAAGCGCACATGGTCAACTGTTTGAAGATCGAAACCAACTTATAAATTATAAGAAGTCAAGTGGAATTCAGAATGAACTTCTACTACTTACTCGGAAATGAAAAACCTGTGGAGAACCACAATGGCCCTTTGTGGGATCACACTGGACACTGCTGTTTCTAGACAAATTCTGGTTTGTTTATTTCATGGTATTATAGCTTATCCTGAAATTAACTTTAAAATCGTTGGGCTTTAGACTCCAGTTTAGACCTTTTACTATGCATCTGTGTGTGTCTGACAATCAGACGTTGCCATTGAGTGGAATTATACACATTTCTAAACAGTGAATCTCTTTTTTTTTTTTTTTTTTTTTTTATCAAATTCAATCGACCTTATTTTACCCTTCACCAGTGATTAGCTTGCTCATAAAATTATGAACACTCACATCTTGTGCACACTCACATCGTTGGCCTTTTAAAAAAGGACTTTCCAAAAAAATAAATAAATAATTTAAAAAATAATAAAATACATGCCACCAGATAACACTGGAGTGACTGAAGTCATTGTTCTGTAACTGACTGGTAACAGATCCTATATATGGCATTTTTCTGATCATTTTAGTGTACAAATTCACCTTGTTTGTGAACAAACAAAACTCAAACTTGTACATTTGACTGCATCATTAGATGAAGTGGTTTACCTGCAGGCAGGTGAGCGGGTTGAGGCCAGCCTGGTTTTGTGGCAGTGCCATGCCCAGAGAAGGAGCCTGGGGCAGCAGTAAAGGCCCTGCTCCTAGTAAACCATGCAGACTATTAATATTCCCCAGAGCCGTCAGATCACCTGCACACAGGAACAAGAACACACAAGAAACTTTCAGAAACATGAAGCAGACTGTGCACTTCACACGATTTACTGCAAAAATCTACAGGCAAGAAAAACAGAAGTGCTTACAGGGATAATACAATTAATTTGTCATTGCATCGCACCACTCCCTGATCCCCCAAAATACCCAGGACCTAAGGCTCAGAGTACTGAATCGAAATTCCTCCCGTGGAATCTGTTACTAATATGAAAAGTAGTTCTGTTGTCACCAAGGTTTATTTTTTTTATTTTTATGATGAAGGTAGTTTGTTTTAAGACAGAACAAGTAGCAGGACAGACCTTAAAAAGATTTTACAAGCTGCCACAGTTCCTTAAGTGGCAATATTCGCTAATCTTAAGAGCGAGCCTCTGAAAACCAATCATTTCTAATAGCTGTCTTTCATGCGGCACATAAACTTTCCACTCAGTGTTAGCTGCATTAGTATTCTTGGACCAAAACCGAGCCTTCAAATACTGCTGTCAATGAAACTCTGAACTGCACAGAAGAGTCTTCGGCACTCATCAGCCCTAAAGAACATTCTAGCCAGTTTTAAGCACTCAAACCGTTAAAAGTAACTGAACCAAAATCATGTCAGTCAGGAAGATAAGGGCAACAACAACAACCACAGTAATCTGTTATCATAATATAGTCTGTTATGATCACAGTATTAACAGTTATAACAGTATTATAACTGATAACAGCAATTAAAAAGTAAATGTATAATATATAGCAGTTGTTTTACTCACCCAAGACCCCGGGTGGGAGGAGCGGAGGCAGAAACGGAGATGTCTGGGTGCTGGTCTTCTCCTGCTCGGTTAGTGAGTCGCAAACTCCTGCCCCAGAATGGGCCCAGAGGGATTACAGGACACAGAGGTAGAGACCAGAGCAGGGGCTGGACAGTGTCCCCTACAGCACATACAAACAGAATCCATTTTAAACAGGCAAAAACTACATTCAGAAAAAGGTCACCGATGGCCATTTGGCAACCCAACATCACAAAACCTACAGCAATGCAGAACATGCGTGCAAGTTATGTTTTGTAACACGGGGCATGCAAGTCAGCAGGGTGTGCCGCAAAAGTGTACCTGAGTGGTGTGGCGGGGGCGGATGGTGTGTGGTTGGGGGATTTTCTGCCTGGTGCGAGAGCTTGCCAGCCAGCAGGGTGGGATTGAGGGAACAGGGAAGGCGGGAGGAAGGAGGAGGGGGGAGGAGGAGTGGAGCCTGGGCGGAAGAGCAGAAGTGACTTGCCGTCGCCTGCGGTTGGGCGCTAGAAGCCTGGAGAGCTTCTAAGAGGCCCCTGGCCCCATCAGCAACAGAGTCCAGTAGAGGAGCAGGGGGTCTTCTTCCAGAAGACACTCCTTCCCCGAAATGCATCTTGCTGCGGGGGGGTGGAAGCTCCAGATTAAGTTCCCGGGCAAGGTAAGCATGGCAGCAGGGATTCTGCCCTAGGAGCAAAGATGCCATGAGCAGACCATCGCATACCCCGGGGTCTTGTCACCAGCCTCAAGCCCTGGTGGTAAAAAGAAGAACACAGTTTGGAGCTGGCGGATTTTAGAAGACTGCACGGATGTTTAGGGGGAACTCCCCATCGAAGCATCCAAGAGTTGGAAGGCAGAAGGCTGAGCCCCATGGAGGCCCTGGATGATGAGGTTGTTTTGTTGGTGATGGTGTATGGGTTGCCGTTTCCTTGAGGTAGGAGGGCTGACTGACCTGGTCCAGAGCCCCAGAGGCAGAGAGCCCTAAGAAAAGGGGGAAGAAAGGGAGGGCAGCGCTCTGCAGTGTAATATTTTGAGAGCAGCTGGAGAAGGCTGTTCTTGCGTCATGAACGGGAAAAAGACTCAGCCAGCTGCATGGGGCGCTTGTGGGGTCGGCTGGAGAGTTGGGGGAGTTCAGCTGAGGGAGCAGTTGGTACAGGGGATGGGGAGGCTAGAGTCTGGATCACAGTACAGTAATAAGTCTTGTCCTCCACTCTGAGGCTCCTCCGATAGTAAACAGAACCTGC